>JAWZYV010011752.1:0-220071 GCA_038373885.1 Cheiracanthium punctorium
AATATAGTGTGAACTGCTGAGGATTTATACAAACGGTTCTCAGTTTTCAAGGCTTCAGAACATTGGAGCTGGTGTTTTCTCGAAACTATTTTCCTTCTATACATCTTTTGGAAAGTGTGGTACTGCCTTTGATGGTGAAGTAGAGGCGATACGCATTGCCCTTAATCAACTAACCTGCCATCTGTCTAAAATTAAAAATGTAGTACTTCTATCTGATTCACAAGCTGCCATTGAATCCATCAGTTCTTTTCAGGATTCACTATCAAAAGAAATTTTCCAGTGTCAACAGTTGCTAATTTTGCTGAGGTCCCACCAAAAGTGTGTTGTTTTGCAATGGATTCCTGGCCATTGCAATCTATATGGCAATGAGCAGCCGCATTTTCTTGCCAAAAAGTGAGCAGCACTGACACACTGTGCAAAACGAGAAGTCTCTTTCCACAGCTCCAAATTACTTATTAAGCAAATCATGCTGCTGACTTATCGTGAAAAGCTTTTATCTAGAATTGTAGCTAAATATGGAAGTAATAACTCCTTAGCAGACATTCCAGACAAACTTAGGAGAGAGGCAGTGGCTGCTTTTCGTCTTTTTACCGGGCATGATTGCCTTGCCACCCACCTCCATCGCATCAGCATTCTTTCCGAGGCTGCCTGCCCTCTGTGCGACAGAAATGAGCCTATGGACAACTGCCATCTGCGTACCTGTAGAGCCCTCCATGGTGCTATGGACTCTTCACGATATTAGGAGGCTAGACGACTTTTGGGGCGATAACCTTTGGTTATCCTATTTGTATTTTATCTTTGTACATTCTGGTTTTACCTCTTTTGTATTTGGCCCCTGCCATTGGAAAAAAAATAAAAATAAAAAATATGTATATATATATATATATATATATTAGGTTAAAAAAACTCAAGCAGAAGGGCTCTAAACACCGTATTCCTTCAAAACACTCTCTTAGTGGCATTGTAACACAATTCACTTATGATTTAGATTTTTACATATATAATACTGCCTTAAAATACAGCACTCCTATTGAAGCCTTCACTACCTGGAAAGTAAAAGTACTTTCAATCTTTAAGCAAAATATTGCTAAATATGTAAAATATAGTTCTCCTGTCAATAGTCAATTTCATACTCACATAGACTTTTTAAAGCAGTATTTCATAATTATGTAGATAAATCATCCAATAACTATGCTTTTATTTGTAAACAGTTATATCATAGCTTGTTAGCCTCTACAATTGTAAATAACAGTATCTATTCCTAGATTAACAGTATCTATTCCTATATTTGAGATAAAGTAATGAATATACTATATAGGATTGTTTTCTAAAAAAAGAAAGAAAAGAATCATTCAAAATAAAACATTATGCACCAACTTTCTTTATATATGTGTGTGTGTGTGTTTAAATGTTAAAAAATATACCGTAAAACCCATTTAAAAAATTCCCGCCTAAAAAGTTCTTATTTGCGGTTCCCTATTTTTTCCTATTCTTACAATGTGAAAACAACCCGTTTAAAAAGTTTCGTTCCAAACACTTTCCTGCTTAAAAAGTCTTTTATCACTTCTAAGTTTACATTCAGATCGTGTTTACATGTGACTTTCGTTTTTTGTTTTGTTTTGTTTTTAATTTTTTTCCCTTTCTTATTACTGTTTGAAAAATCAATTTTTAGGACTGAAAGAGTATGGCATTGGCCAGTGAAATGCTAACAGTGCATGAAATTCATGAGGTTACAGAAAATTAATAAATGAGCTAAACTGAATAAGAGATTGCAGAAATTCTTAGTTTTCCGGATGCTGTAATAGGACTAGAAACTTTTCACTGTCTTATTAAAAGTGTTGAAGATAATTTTTTTTTGAAATGATAGACCAATTGAAAATCGCCAAAAAAAAACACAAAAACTAATTTTTTTTTTTTTCGTCTGTAAAGTCGATTCTAATAATGCTTAAAGCTGATATTTTTAAAAAGATTTAATGTAAAATAGTTAATTTTATGGTTTTACTTTATTAACTAATTTTTTAAGGTGCAAAACAATTATATAAGTACTTTCTATAATATTGTAATAAAGTAAAAAGATTTTTCGTTTAGATTCTTTAATTTTCTGTTCTCTTTATCCAGGATGCATACTTTCCTTTTTAATTTTCGAATTTCAGATGTTTTATTTTTTTTTTATACAGAAGGGTTCTTTTTAATTTCTGTGCCATGATTTTAAATGAACGACGATTTTTATTTTTTAATATTGTTAATTTCCTTCTTGCACACTCTAACTCAATTTTTAAACTGCTGATTTCTTCTTCCAGTGCATCACAGTTTTTACAGCTGTCTTTCGTTGAACTTTCATTCCAGTTTACTTCATCATCATCATTTATTGTATCTTCTGATCGTATTTTCTTAGGACTTAAATTATACTTAGTCTACTGAAAGCATCTTCGGAAACATTCCTCTTTTTTTTGCCTTTCTGATCTAGGAGTTGTTTTTTCTTCCAATTTAAAAGAAGGTAAATTAACTGTAGGAATCTTTTAATATTTTTCTTATAGGCAGACCTAAAAGTCTGTTTTGTAAGTCATCAATATAATGGCTTTCTTCGAAGTGTTCGCTGCACATTCGAGCATTTTTGGGGTTAACCCTTTGAGGCGCAACCCTTTCCCAATGCTGGAAAAAAGGCAGCCGTTGCCATTGCTCGACTTAACTACCAGCAAGAGGACGGACGATCGAAACGTTCATCGCGTGCCACAGATCTAGAGACCCCTTTTTTGACGACAGCTGGCTGTGCGGCACTGCCAGCTGTCGTCAAAAAAGGGGTCTCTAGATCTGTGGCACGCGATGAACGTTTCGATCGTCCGCCCTCCATAACAACTGCAAAGTAAAGGCGTTAAACGCAAAAGAGGCATTAGTGAAAGTGCTTACAAAAACAGGCCCAACGCAAAATCCCATGGTGTAAACCATTGAGGATTTTTTCCCTACAAATTATTTTTGTAGAACACATATTATTAATTAATTATATACTTATTTGTATTTTATGATTTTGTAAATAAATTTATTGATGGTCTTAGTTTGATTATTTTGTTTTTTAATAATTGTATTTTCACTGGGAAGATTTACAAGCATTGTGTTTATTCAGCCTTTAAAATAACCAATTTTATAGAAGTAAAATAAATTAAGATTTGTGATTTTTTTTATTAAAAAAAAAAATAAATTTTTGATACTTACATTTTTGCATAAGCCACGTTTTCTCTGTTTTTATTGCTACTTCGTATTTCTTGATTATTTTAAGCTATCATTATTAAACTAATTAAATACTTAACAAGGTCCAAAAAAAGTAAATAATTTAATATATTTAATTTTTAATTGTTGAGTTCCAAAATTGTTCTTACATATTATAAATAATAATTTATATATATATATATATAATGTGTGTGTATATATTATATATATAATGTGTGTGTATATATTATATATATGTGTGTGTATATATCAGTGGTGGGAAAAACTACTTTTTTTTGTAGCGCGCTACAACTACCGCTACTTTTCGAAAAATGTAGTTAACTACAACTACAACTACTTTTTGACAAATGTAGTTAGCTACACTACTTTTGAAATGTAGTCGCTACTTCGCTACTTTTTCGCTACTTTTAAGAGACAAATTTTGCTAACAGATTCAATTTGCATTACATTCATATTTAAGGATATTTATATACTAATTAGAGAAAACTATCGATATCGAAAGCCTTGGTTTTCTACTCGCGTCCAGCGTGATTAATGACCTCAGCGGGTGTCTCTCGCGTCCAAAGAACGCGTTTATTAAAAGGTGGTTTCCTTGTAGCGTTGAGCGCCGCAGATTTGGTGGACGCACGAAAGACCCCGGGCACCTTTTCGCCTTTAATTAGAAAAAACTATTGCTCTAATAAACAACTACCAGGCGAGTATTTGAGCAGGGGGAGGCGGGCCCCCTCCGAAAATGTAAAGCAATTATTAAAAGGAGCTATTTTGAAACATTTCTTTTAACTTTAGAACAATAAAGTTTAAAATACCGAATCGTCCCCCTCCCCCCGAAATGGAAGCCTATATATACGCTACTGGCAACTACTGCTAATTATTGAAGTATTGCTGAAACTAATTAAGTTTTAATACCTCTATGATAAAAATAAATTGGGAAAGTGAGCTCTGAAAGCATGAGAAAAATCATGAGAACTAAAAAAGTTTTTTAAAATATAATAATAAAATGGATGTCTGAACGGGAAAAAAAGGCCCGTTTTGAGACCCCTTTCATGTTGTACAAACATTCTAGTTTCTTGAGCACAAATCAAAATTAATGAGTATAAAAGCCTTTTTTCATGACTTACCAAATTAGTGATTTATGACGAATGACCCGTGTGAACCATGTAATATTGTATAATTGTTTTAATTGAAAACATCACTTATGATATGCATATTATAAAATAATGAAAACAATTACTAATTAAATTCATGATATATCTATTTAAAACATTGCATTAAAAAAATCCTCTATATATGTTAAAGAAATTTTAAAAGTTATTATCATCAACACAACTTTTTCTTTGTGTTAGGTATAAAAGAATTTTATAGAATTATATTGTTATTTTAAGGCTAAGAGAGAGATAAGTCTCTAAGGATTTTACAAACTATTAATTATTAATAGAAATTCTCATATTTTCGTATTAAATTCTGAAAATTATTACACAAAAAACCTAATAATTTAAATATAATAGACACTTTAAAATTTTAACGAAAGAAAGAATTTCAACATATTCATGGAAGACTGCCATGCCTCTAGTATAAAATAAAAACCACATAAATTTATTCAAAAACATGTTTATTAAATTTTAACAAGAGCTGGATCTCAAAATTGTTATCCGCCAAACATGATCGTCGAAAAGAAAATGCGTCCGATGCAATCGAAAACAATCTTTGTACAGATGCACTGGACGGCACGCCAGTGTTAGTTTTTTTGAAGGCTTCTTTCATATACGTGTACGAAAGCGAAGATAGGGGTTTAATTGGCTCTGACAAGAACCTTGTAAGTTCTTCCTCGTAACTATTTCGAGTGCATGCGAAAGAGAAATTAAAAGAACCAGAAAAGCCATCATCCATGGGCCTCATCATCCAGTCATGATCCTCGATACTGATATCTGAAGTTGTCGGAAACATATTCTGGAGGTATTCCTCCATCCATTTTTTTTGGCTTCGGTCTTCCCTCAATCCAGAATAGTTTGAATCTGGGATGGAAACAAGCTGAGAGTACAGTTTCTCTGTCCCACAGCAAATGACTAAATCTCGTTTCCACCTGACAACTGAAGATTTTGCGCCCCCTCCTATTTTTTAAAAATGCAACTAGGTAGCTTTCATATACCATTTAGCGCTCATATACCATTTTCTTTTCTTCATCATAATATTTAAAAAAATGCTAACTAATGGATATAAATTTTCAATAACGCCTTTAATTTCTATTTTATTGATCTAGTCTTAGAAACCATTATCATTGTGTTAGAAAGAAGAACAGAAAATAAGTCTCGAAGCCTTTTTATTGTTACACAATTATGATATAGATAAAGGAAATTTAGCTTAATAAAAATTATTATTGCAGCATATATAAATTTAATATACAATAAATGGAGAGATTTGCGAGGCCTTTATTTTTCAGGGGCTCACGGGCCCACACGCCCGTGTGATAATGAGACTCTCGAGGCCCCATCAAAATAACCTCTGTTCAACTTTGGACCTCTCTTACCTTCCTTTTTTTTCCTCTTTATGGCAGATTGGTGATTCTACAAATAATACTGAGAACGATAAAAAGAAAAAAGATGCACAATGTCAGGCTTCCGCTTCAGGCAAAGCAAACCCCCTCCCCCCCCCTCGTGTGCGTGTGTCCCCTGGGAGGGGGGGGGGCGGGGGAGTGATTGGGTGTCTTTCAAGCATCAAGGCCGATTTCCAGTTGCGTCTTTTTCCGGACGCAGCGGGTTTTTTTTTTTAATGGTCAAGGCATTGTACAAGGGGGGATACAGTGCAGGGTCGAAGAATTTATTGACTTTTAATGACCACCGCCAAAGGATAACGCGTGAAACCACAAAAGCACGCCCACCGCTCAGTGGGGGCACTTTTCTCCGCAGTGCGTCTTCAAGATTCTGGAAAATACATTGGGTTCCCATTATAGCGTACTGAAACGCACTAGTTATGCTTGGAGTCAGAAGAGAGAGAAATTGCACCACGGGATCAATTGCCGGAAATGATGACACGGCAAAAGTAGCTTCCAAAATTCGCTACAAACTACTGTTTTTTTGTAGCGCGCTACACGCTACACTACTTTTTTAAAAAAGTAGCGCGCTACACTACAAACTACAAAAAAAAGTAGCGGCTACTGTGGTTTCGCTACAAGTAGCGCGCTACTCCCCAGCCCTGGTATATATATATATATGTATATATATATATGTATTTATAAAATTATTAGCAATGCAAAAATGGCATATAAAGTCAAATCAAACATGTCAATAGTCAATTTCATACTCACATAGACTTTATAAAGCAGTATTTCATAATTACTTATGTAGATAAATCATCCAATAACTATGCTTTTATTTGTAAACAGTTATATCATAGCTTGTTAGCCTCTACAATTGTAAATAACAGTATCTATTCCTCTACTAATTTGTCTACTGTAGTTTGTAACAAAAAAATTCTGGCTTTCTATAAACTTCTCAACCTACAACATAATAATCTAAACTATCCTTATATTGTACTAATCCCTAAATTTCATAAATCGCCTTTAAAGTTTCGAACTGTTACAATAGAATGTAACACATATAGCAATGTAGCAAGTAAACTTCTATTAAAGATACTGTCTGTTATGCATGAGTATTATATAAAACGTAATGATTACTCTATAGGAAATAGTTATGATCTACGCAATACAATATGTACTATTAGTAATATTACCTCTTTATATACCTATGATTTTAAAGATCTATTTAACAATATTCTTCTTGACGACCTTTACAATGTAATTAATGAATTATTTGAAACTTGTGTTAACCATATTCAGCTCCCTTCCCATGTTGATGTAACTTATTTCAGTTGTCTATCTAAATTTATTATCTATAATAATTTTATTCTACATAACAAAATATATCTAGAAAATCATGGTATACCACAAGGTGGTTCAGCATCTAGTTACCTTGCAGATCTTTACTTATATTACTATGAAAAAGAATATACTAATACTCACATCATTCTTAAACGATATATAGATAATATCTTACTTGTAAACACTACTAATAATAATAACATTATCTTCCCCATAAAATATCCATCTGCTCTGGAATTAATTAAAAATGATATGCTTAACAATTCTGTTAGTTTTCTAGATCTAAGTATCTCCATCACTCCTAGAAATAGCCTTAGTTTCAATATATATGATAAGCGTAAAGATTTTAGCTTTAAAGTAAATAGCTTTACTCATTTTTCCTCCTGCTTACATAAATCTGTATTTCGCAATATCATCTATAATCACTGCTGTAGAATCAAGTTTCTATGTTCTGATGATTTTAAAGTCTCCAATTTTAAATCTCTATTTCTGTCAGCTAGATAATACTACTATCCCACTAAGTTTCTAAAATCTATTATATACAATTCTTGATAATGATGTGTCTAATGTCTTTGTTAATTTACTGGAGGTTGGGTGGGGTTTTGGTTTTAAGGTTGTAATTGGATGGTTGGGTCGGGCGGAGGAAGTTTTTCTCATTAAAAAAAAAAAGTAATATGTTTAAAAACAATTTGGATGTGTATATGCATGCATATATATATCGGGAGGAATTAAAAAAAAAAAAAAAAAAAAAAAAAACGGGGTTCCTATATTGTGATTATTCTGTCCTAAACATTATTTTTTATTTTTTTCTTATTTACTAGATTAATCTTCTGTCATACAATAACTTATTATACATACTTTGTCAATAATAATAATCATTATATTTTTTAAACAATATGTTATATTTAATTTTGCTATACTATTTATTTTATTCAATCATTTTAATTTATTATTATTCAATATATATTTATTATATTAATATACCTGGATATTCTTAAAATTTAATAATATTACCTTTTAGTATTTGGCAACTCCTATACTTTCTTCTTTCCACTTTTATTTAGTGGCAACACCATTTTTCACTTTTTACAATTCTTAACATTGGCAACACATATCAATTGTTCAAATGAAATTTACATGTGCTCAAGGTCTGGTATGTAAAATTATATTCCTATTTCTAATTTTTGTTATCTTTTTGATTTCTTCTTTCCTTTATATAGTAGGGTAGGGCCCAGATGTGTGGAGTTAATATCTCTTCTGATATGCCACACAACGGAAACCCTACTATTTGGTTTGCTGTAAATTATAATCCACTGTTTGTGGCCCCTGACGATGGTGACAGTGGTTATAATTTCCGTTCCATTATATTATCACAATAATTCTTGCACTTTATTTGGCTTCAAATTCTGGTTTCTAATTCTTGCTAATAGCTGTCATATTTTTATGCGGCGAGATATGTCTTATTTGTAGTATGTTTTGTTTTTTACTTGTTAGTTATATATGCAGCTAGTACTACGTAAAACATAGGCTAGATATACTAGTGTAATATTTATTTTATTATTTATTCATTTAATTATTACCATTTTTATTCTTTTTATTTATTCATTTAATTATTACCTTTTTTTTATTTATTTATTCTTTTCCTTTCCATACTTCCAAAGTATTATTAATATATCATTTTTTATTCACACTCCATGGCATTACTTGTCTATTGATTGCATTAAGCCTTCTCTGATGGCAACATGCACTAATACTGCCTCCATTACTGAGCTTTGATCTTCGTGTCGGTCCACTTCCTGGTTGTTTTTTTCTAATAGCTACGGTCGCGCCCCCAAGTTACAAAAGGACCCTAATTTTGGTCAGGTAACTTGCAGAAACCTAGCTATTATTGTTTTTTTCGATTAAATTGAAATGTGTGTGCGGTGGCGCCTGATGATAGAGCACACCATTTCAATATTAACTCCATTTTCGGACTATTTCTGATTACATGTGATTAGGCTTAAAAGCACACCAGTTCTAATTTGGCGCTTTATATTCAATTTTTCCACTCTTTCATTGCCTTAAAAGGCTATATTTAAACACTTATCCGGAATAAGCTCGTTAATTGGCACCATGTGCTATCTACTTTTTTATTTTTTATATTTTCTTCACTTTATCGTTGGATTATCTTGGGATTTCACTTTACGTAAGTAAGCTATTATATATTATATATATATATATATATATATATATATATATATATATATATATAGTGTGAACTTGTGTCCAAAGAACATGCAAGAATCGAGTAATGTGTTGCTCGTTAACATTCTATCATCAAATTTTTGGGTTTTGAAAATAATGCTTTTTTTTATGAATAAACTTTATTAGGAGCCAAATGCCTCATATGAAAAGCGAGCGTAGCGAGTCTAGGAGCTTTGGCCTCTAGTTACTTTCCGATCATGTACCATGTAAGGAAAGTATTGTAATCTTGAAAAAATTCGACTTTGAGATTTTGATGTATTTACACGTTTTGAGGTCTTCTGAATTCATTATGGTATTTTTACAAGATGTATGTATGTATGTGTGCTTGTGTGTATGTGAGTGAACATGATAGTTCCTAAACGGGGCATTCGATTGAGCTCAAATTGGGTACATATTTATAAACCACCATCGTAAGACCAGTATTGATTTTGATGTGTATAGGACTAGTTTTTCTACATGGCTATGTCAAAGATCTCTTTTACATTATGGCACATGGAGAGAAATTCTTGAAAGTGTGCTAGCAGTTAAACGGTGCATTCGATTGAGCTTTAATTTGTTATATATGTTTGAATTATTCATCGATTAAAATTTATTTAAATGCTTGGTAATGATCTTAATCCTAAGTGTTCGTAAAGTCAAGTGATAACTCCAGATTTTTTTTTTTTTTGGAAGAAAATCTGACGTGGACAACACATGACTTCCTTGCACGTCTATTAAATCAAAAATCATCTAAACTTATTTTGTTTGAAAGGGATAAAATACAGCAGTAATATTAAGGTTCAGCGATTTCAAGCCAAATATTTCGATATTGCCAAGCTGAGTTCAATTTGAAAGATTTCCTTCTGACACTTTATTTGGCAATATTTCACCAAAAACCGACAAGCTTGAGATAGTTTGCGTGATTTTGGGGATAGCTGAAGTAGTAATTGACCACAGGATTTCAATGAATTGAATACATCCATACACCTTAATGTATTTAAAGTCATTTGGCTGACCCTGTAAATAAATTACCCAGTCGATTGCAGTCAAAAAAGATATTGAAAACAGTTAGATATTACAATAGTTCTAAATACAAAAGTTCAAAATTCTACGGGTTAAAGTTTTAGAACTATACAAAATATGAAATAATTTTTGGCGAAGCTCGGCAAGGTCGATGACAAATGGAGAGATTTTGGGTATGGACCAAACAATGACAGACTATTGCCAAATTTGGTGATATTTTGGCAAAACTCGCCAAGGCGGCGAGATTTTGGTCATGGACCAAACAATGACTGTCCACAGTTGTATTATATTGAAGATGTCCATAGACATTAAAGTATTGAAATACTTTTCGGTGGTCCTGTAAAAAAACTCTCCAGTAGATTGGAACCAAAAATCGAGATGCACAACTAGATGCTACAACAATCTTATATATGAAATTTGAACATTCTATAACTAATAGTTTTTGAGATTTGAGAGTTAAATACATACACACATACACCAAAATTCACCAAGCTTGGCAACCTTTGGTTTAGTTCTTGAGGAGGCACGTGACCGTGGTCGAACCATTACCTTACTTATATGGTAGAATGGTATTGTGCTTGAAATGGATGAATGCCTCTAAAATTGCCATTGACCGTAATGTATTGGAAATCGTTTTTTCAATTGAGTGTTCCTGTAGCAGAACTATAAATGATAAAGACACTTCTTTTAATGGAGAAATTCATTTTGTAACTCTTAACAGCATATATCACTTCTGAGTCATTTGAAATAGCCCAATAACTCTAAAAAAAAGCTTTAATGAATTTCGGCCCATAGAGCATAATGCATTTAGAATATTTTGGATGGCCTTCTAGATAAACTATGCAGTCGAATGGAACCAAAAAGGGAGCTGCACAAGTAGATGTTGCAACAATCCTCTCTATAAAGCTTCAACATTCTACGCCTACTAGTTTTTGAGATATACGAGTTTAATGAATTTCGGCCCATAGAGTGTAATGTATTTCGAATCTTTTGGGCGGTCCTGTATATAAACTATCCAGTCAATTGAGACCAAAAGGGGAGGTGCACAACTAGATCATAGAACAATCCTAAATATAAAATTTTAACATTCTACGTCCAATAGTTTTTGAGATACGCAAGTTACATACATACATATGTATGTACGTACGTACGTACAGACGGCATGGAAAAACTGGCCAAAATCGCTCGCCACTGGTCAAAATGAGTTGCAGACGCGTTTATATGATCATGCATGCTAGCTTATGATGAGATGCATCAAAAAATTCTTAAAAGTAAATTTAGAGATAGTCAAAATCAGTTTTTTCGTCGAAATTCAGCCCCACAATTTTTCGGGGTCACATTACTTCCTTATACTCCGTACAAGGAAGTAAAAATGGGAAAAATGTGACCGTTTTGATCACAACAATCTTATTAAGGATTTTTCGATGACAAGGTTTGAAAACAGTTGTGAGCAGGTGCAAAAAAATCTCCAAAAATTCACTTGCCTAGTCAGGCCTGTAACCTAAAATTATACATCCTATAACCCAAAATTTACATGCTCAAAAAAAAAAAAAAAAACTACATTTTATTGCTCTGTAAAAATTACATTATTAATATTTTTTGCATTGGAGGAAAAATCTGAAAATCCTTGAACTCTCACGAATGTGAGGTTTTTATTTTCCCCCATTATTGTTGGGGTTCTGTATTCTGTTTACACTACAATTAAGGTATTGAGATTGCCACTAAGACATTGATAGAAATGGACATTCATTTTTTCCCATATCAAAATTTGAAAAACTGATGGCATTTAAAAGTATGTACATAATTTTTTTAAAAAGGGTCATTTTGTGTCAAATCAACCAAAATTTTTACCAAAAGTGGTACATATGTGCTACTTTTTGTGCTGATTACAAGTACAGTAGAAGACCCAAAATCCGCACAGCTTGGTTCCAGACCTTGTGCAGATTTTAGAATTTTGCGGATTTTGGGTCATAATAGAAAATTTATTCTATTTCCACCCCCCTCATAAAATAATAGAAAAAAAAATACAATAGAGATCAAGGGAAACAAATCATGTTACTTATAATTAGAATCATGATATAAAAATACAGAGGATTAATGCACTATACAAAATTATAAGATTATAGTACAACTTATTTAAACATGTATATTCAATAGTTTAGGACTTTGGGATGTTCTAATTATAGTTTTATTTTTTTTCATTATTTTCTGTTCGTAACACTGCTTTACAAATCTGAGATATTTCTTTCTCACAGCCTAACCTTCATTAAATGTTAATTTATCAGCTTTTTGATCATCCTCACTTGTTACTGGGTGAGTCTGTGATCATAATTCAGTGCCAATTATGTCACTGTCAGTCATTTGAAAGTTATCAATGTTAAGATTAGAGCTCACAGACTCCTAAAAAATTTTTTTCAAGTGGGAATAGCTTATTTAGTTTTACTTTGTGGTTATACTGTAGTTTTCTGAACTTGCAGCTGGCAGGGCAGATTTCATTGTTTACATTGAACAGTCAGTGCAGATTTTAGAGCTTTGCGGATTTCGGATTGGCAGATTTTGGGTCTTCTACTGTATATCAATCATATTAAGATTAATCAAGGGATTCAAAAGTTATGAGCTTTCAAATTTCAGATGAGATCGGCCACCATCTTGAATGACACTTATACGCACATAAGTAGCCATAACTTTCTTAAAATTTGTCCTACAAACATCAAATTTGTATTGTTTTGATCAGAAGAAAATATCACTTAAACAAGGCCAATACTGTACAACTTCATCACAGTAACTGTGAAGTCCGCTTATTTCTCATTTTTTGGCAGACAGCATGAATAACTTCAACAGCTGATTTTATGCAGTGCCCCCCCTTTTAACTTCTATCAAATTTTATACACAAGTAGTTAAAAGTATGCTATAATATCTGATTTAAAAAATTTTAATGGGTATTTTAGAGATAGTTTTTAAAAATAAAATTCTGAGTGAGTATATGCATCCTCATTACTTGTACTCTTTTTTACTAGTTTTTTAAAGATCATTTATGCATATAATTACATTTTTAAAACGTATATGCAATTTTACAGGTAGCATAAAAGTGTTTTTTGATGTTTCTATTAATTTTGTTCCAACAAGCTTTCAAGGAGAAATAAAGACACAAAATAGGAACAGTTACACTTTGTTTCCTCTTAAAGAAAAAATACCTATTACAGAAAAAGAATACACTTTTTCAAATAAGCTACATTTTCTAATCCATAAATGGCAAATGAAATTTTTTTTTCCTAGCAGGTTAATTACACATAAGATCAACCAGCATTTTTAATTAAAAATGAATTCAGATTTCACACACATTTAATAAAAGTATATTTCATTTAATAAATTCAATTGATAGCCTGTATTCTTCATGTATATAATTTTTAATGAAATATATAAAGATGAATTCAGGCTCGTGAAAAATTTCTCCTTTATTGAACATACTGCACAAATGGCAAAATGTATTGTATTCTATCAATGAAGTAATTGAATTTTTTTAAATCTTTAGCTGAAATGGTGGGCTCAAATTAAGTCTTTGGGCTTGGGCTTCAAAAAATGAGCCCGAACTCATCTCTAGTATATATCTATTAGCTGATATCTAATTATTTAAAAAAGAAAATTACTTTCATGATATGTTCATATGTTCTTGATATAGATTTTTATCATGTTATTCTATTTGGATTTATGAAATCACATTTTCTCTTTTTGTGAACAGTGTCAGCATATTGCCAGTGTAAAGCAAGTGATGGCTATCATTCAGTAATTAAAAACATTTTTTATAATACCCCCTATAGTAACTAGCTTCTGAGAGCAGGTGTGAAAACTTTTGAGCAGCTGCAAATAAATGACAATATCTGCAACATCTACTTATATAATAAGCTAACATATGCGGTACCAAAATCGATGTTATTTCTATGCTGGGAACGGCAACAACTAGATATAGACATTAGCGTAATAACAATAACACAATTGCAAAAATTCAAATTAACAGCTCAATGACAGCAATTGAAGCAAGCATATTCATTACTGGTTATGTATGTCAGGCAGTAGCTAGATTACAAAATAACAATGCATATGCAAAAAAGCAAAATCTTTCGGATCTTTTCGCAGGCATTTATCGCACATAAAAAAAAAAAAAAAAATCCATACAGTGGGCTGTAGCATATTTTAGCCATTTAATATTTTTGTAACCAAGTATACGTACTAAATAATGCAACCGTACTACTATAAAACACCAGGTTGCTAACTTTGGCACATTAATCCCCGAGCTGCTGCAATTAAGAAGTATTTCTGTAGGAATTTGTACAACACGTTATCACCCAATACAGTATTTTTTATAATAGTATGAATGGAAGTTTCACCAATTTTATGTTTTCACACATCTTGCAATGTTAGTACTTGGCTTTGCCCTCATGGCCACCATCATTTATCATGATACCTAAAATTTGTAGTAACCCTAACCTAAATAAATTTAAGGACAAATACTGTTGAAACAAAGGAACATGATTTTTGTTGAAATGAGTCCGATATTTGGCCAACACTGCTTATGGTATGGTGCGGCGAAGCTGGTCGCCTTGGTGCCTAGTCTTATTGTTGTTGGGCAATAGATTTTTCCAGTCTTGGTTGTGAGTGGCTGTTGCAGAAAAAAGGTATTGATTCGTTTGATTATCGATATTTGCCTTACGTATATCTATGAATACTTGCCAACTTTTACACTTTCTGCATAAAACTTATGCTTTTTAATGATTTTACTCAAAATCTCTCATTTTTTGCACTTTTTAATGAATTTTGAAGTTTAAAATTTAATAAAATCACGGCCCATATTTTGTGTTAAGAAATAATCTCTTAAAATTTATCATTCATGAGTTTTTCACAGAATTCTGCAGTTTTGTTAATTTGATTACTGAATTTTTAGCTCACCCTTCCCCACCTTGATAAACTAATTCAGATGTTTGTTCATTAAAATTCTTGGTAGGAAAAATATCGTTGAGTATGCACCAGCAATCCAATTTCTATCTTTTCCCATCCGTCTTGAGAACAAATATTTTTCTTTTCATGAATTTTTATTTCAACCTCCAATGTCGTAAGAATAAAAATTGATTATTTCAAATTTAAATTATTTTTTAACCACTTTTTGAATGTAAAATTGTAAAGAAAAACTTTCATTGAAGAGGGCAGCTTCAAATATGAATGGAAATGATAAAAGAATAACAATGATGAAATTGAGACAAAGGATGTTTTGAATAAGGAAAAAAAAAAAAAAAAAAAACATTAATGAAAGCAAGCAAAGAATAAACTTAACATACTTATGTTTTTTTTTTTTGTTCCCCCCTCACCCTTTCTTTTTAGGTGTAATTTTACAGCATTTTCTTATGCAAAACTATCAACAAATCAGCGAGCGCCGATTACAGAGTCGGTGTTTGGTATGTTTCAAGAATGAAATTATTTTTGCTTTGAAAATTGGTAGAAGTAGCATCTCAAATGTGGTGCGGGTCAGCCATGTAAAGCATGTGCTTTGCTATGGCTTATTGAAAACTAGAGGTAATGGTGTGATGGGAAAGTATGTGGATTTAAAGGAATATAAACAGCAGTTTTGATTTTTCAAATTAGTGGAACGTTTGGGAAAGCCAAGAGTTACAAATAGATATTTTATGTCTAATATGTTTAAATATGTTGGTATTGTCGACAATTTTGTGTCTATAAATAAAATGGCCACCATTTTGTAAACAGGACTTGTATAAAAAAG
Source organism: Cheiracanthium punctorium (assembly GCA_038373885.1). Lineage (NCBI taxonomy): Eukaryota > Metazoa > Arthropoda > Arachnida > Araneae > Cheiracanthiidae > Cheiracanthium > Cheiracanthium punctorium. Next base: position 16,116 of record JAWZYV010011752.1, read on the forward strand.
TTAAAGTTTTTTTGATTAGGCATTTTACGTTTGAGTTTTCAAGTTAGTGGAAAGGTTTGGGAAAGTAAGGAGTTGCAAATAGATATTTTATGTATGAGTTTACGAGGAATTTTGTTTAAATATGTTTTTATTATCAGTGATATTGTTTTTAGAAACAAGACGACTGCCTTTTATTGTTGGAAACCCACAGTTCGTTGTGAATTTAAGTTTTTTGAATACATCTTTTACGATAGGATATATTTGTGCAATTATTTTTTTGAGATAAGGGATATCAGTTGGGAGAATTTTAATTTTAAGAAGTTTTGCATTGACTAGGAATTGCTGACATTTTTTTGTTTGTATTGTTATAGAAATGCTATTGTAGGGGAAAAAAGTGATAATTTTAAAATTAATGAAAAATAAAAAATTAGGAAGCTATAGCAAATGACATGCATTTACTTTTATGTGCTCTTGGATAATAATATTGTAATAACTGTCAATGAAAGCGTAATGCGCTTTTTGTCGACGTTTTTTGTGCCTGGAAACAAGATGCCTGCCATTCTGAAACTCTGTTTTGTCAAGAGTTTTGTAAAGTTTAGTGTTTGTAAAGTTTTTGTAAAGAGTTTTGTCAAGAGTCTGAAAGGTAAACCTTTTACAAAACACTTCACTTGGTGCAGGTTTGGCAAAAAACAAAAGGCTCCAAGAATGGCGGGTGGGCGATACTAAAGCTGTTCCCAAACAGCATCACAAAATTCTGCCACTGGGCTTGTGCATATTATGAATGAAAAAATGAAATGTCAGTGAAAATCACAATGAGTTTCTATGATCTGAACGCCCCGAGAATATCCCTACCATATCCATGTTATACAGTTACAGGGATTATACAATTTGTGCAGTTCTTGAGCCTTGGCGGAGGACTAGATAAGTAGAAGTAGAAGGAGGTTGTCTAATTGGGAACATCAGCTCAGTAAACATTTTTGTCAAACAGTTGTAAAAAGTTTGTTTTAGCATCCTTAAAGGGGGGGGGCAGCATTGTGATGTGATCTCTGCCTTCTGTCTTTCTTTCTTCTTTTTTGTTGTTGTTGTTGTTAGATTTATAGAGTGTTCTTCAGTCTGCTCCATGTCTCCCAAGCCAAAATATAGACATTTCCCCTGTCCCAATAGTTTGCTATGCTGATGTATGCTTATTGTAATCAAATAAGCTTTCTATTTTTAATCACTCTGCCCCTGAATATTAACTTTTTAAAAAAAGTTTTTGGTATCTCGTTGCAACATTTTTTTTTCTTGGTTGTCTTGAATTTCAGTGACTTAAAGAGGACTGAATTTTTCTTTCACCTTATGTTTAAAAAACACAGTACCCTAGATAATTAGTTTGTTTTAAACTGTATGAGCAATTACAACTGTATCACCTAATTATACTTTCCTAAAATTCAAAAGTTATAAAGCGGGGTGGGCAAATAATAAAACTGTGTGTATGTAAAATAAAAAGTGAAAAAACACGCATAAAATGATACTTATAACAAGATACGATCGTTTTGACTGTTTGACTTCCCACTGTTTTGTGAGACGAAGACTGAATAAATTTTCACCCGAAACGATCGTGTCTTGTTATAAGTATCATTTTATGTGTGTTTTTTCACAAAGTTATTATATTTTTTTAAGTTTAACACCAGTATTTGAGTGTTTTTCCTATATGTATGTAGTAATTATAAAATACAGTGGAGTCTTGACTTATACAAAGGGTATGTTCCAAGACCCCTTACATAATTGAAAATTCCACATTGTAAGATAGGGTATCTATACGATATTTGATGCACATACAGTTACTTTAGATACTTATAAACACTCCTTAAACCGTTTACATAATATTTAAAGCCCAATTTAATTAACACTGGCATAACAAAATTCATTGAGGCACAGAACTTTTTAAAAATGCCTCAAGGCTGGTGTGCTTTCTTATATTCCTATTAATTTCGATTTTGGGTGATAAATTTTTATATAGGACTGTAGTGTTGTGAGAGAGAAAAATGAAAAATCAATTAATTTAAGTGAATTTATAATAAGCATGATTTTCTTTTGCTAATGTATTGTGTATTTTTATTTATTTTATTAGCATGTTTCTTATTTGCATGACTCATATTATTTTATATTATTTCAGCATTATTTGTTTTCCTTGTTTAAATAAGGAAGATTTTCTTCGTTAGTCATGTCTTGTGAAAGCATACCTTTTTTTACTTTTCATATCATATGAATATATCAATGCCAGCGCTCTGAGCTGTAATTATTGTTTATTTTGGTAAGTTTGCATGAACCTTTTTAAATGTTTTTAATTTGATTATTGCATTATTATTATTAAGTAAGAGATTGCTTTTATATAAGTTCTTTACTTGAAATACTTTTCAAAATTGTGCAGCTAATTGAATTTAAATTAGCATCTGAAATTCCATTGGCAAAAAGCTTTTTTTCTTTTAAGTGAACATAAATTCAGTGTCATAACAGAAATGTAAAGGACATTTCATGTAAAATTCTGAGGGATTTCTTTGAGAGACATATTGTACTATAAAATGTGTTTCTTATAGAGTGGCATAAGAAAAACTTCACCTTGCTAAGAATGAAGTTTTTCTTATGTCACTGTATAAATTTTAAGAATTGATACAATAAGAATTCAAGAATAATTTTTGCATTGTAGCATCATTAATATTTAGAGGAAAGCTGTTGCATGTCAGATAAACACATTTAAAGTAACACACATTTCCATAAATTTACACATTCATGCAAAGAAAAAAGTTTAAATAAAGTTTCTAATTATAAATATAGTTGTTTTTATTTGCTTAGCTGAACTCAGAGTATAAAAGAAACTATGTTTGGCATCCTCAGTACAAACCCCTGGCTCAAGATGTTATCAGTTGTGCTCCACAATCACGTAAGTATCATGGTGTTTCATTTTAGTTCTGCTAAATTGATGTAGTAGACCCTGAGCTTCTGAGAATTTTCACATGGTCAGCTCTTTTGAGTTTTGGATAAAATTATTTTAAATAAATGAGAGATGGGTATAGAAAAGGCTAAGCAAATTATAGATAATTAATATTAGTATTTTAATAATGCTAAACGATCAATATTTTTAATTATGCTCGTACTATTATTTGCCTTTTAAAAATATCCGAATTTTTATGTAGAAATAATCTATAGGTGCCATTATTTTCCAAATAACGTTTTTAAAATTGCTGAAGTATTAGATCAACAAAGTACTGAATGTATCTTTTATTCACTTAGTTTCTAAGGAGATTGGAATGCAGCGTCGTAAGCAGTATCCTGAATTGGCTCATCGTAGTAATGAGGTGATTCGCCATGATGTAGGACAGCATTCAAAAGATTCATCTGATTTGAGAGCTCGGGTAAATTTTTGTTGTTTTCATGTTGCATAGTTGCAATATAAAAATATATGAATTAAAATTAACTTGAATATGGTTACAAATTATTTCCTTTTAAATTGTGTTAAAAGTGGAGCACCGTTAAGCTTAATTAAATTGTTAAGTTCTGCTGTATTTAAGTTTTGTTTCCTCTATCATATAATTAATATGATATAGAATATGATCTTTGTATTTAAAACAGGAATTTTTAAAGTGTAGTTTGCTTGAAATTAGATGCCAGATAATTGGCAGTAGCCGGATATTACAAATATTGAGCAGTACATCCGGCCTAAAATTATATACAGAGAAATAACATAAATAAATATAATAAATGAATAAATTCTAAAAACTGTAATAATATAAAATGCGGAGAAACAAACTTTTGTGAATGTATTTTGTTTTCAAAACTTTTTAAAATGTATTTTTATCATGTATAGAAAAAGGGAAAAAAATTAAGTACTTCTATCTTTTTTTTAAAGATTGGAGTAAATTATTACTGGAAGAAATTATTGTACAAAAGCACTGTTTTTCCATCTTTGTAAGAATTTGGTTACCTTTTTTCCACCATAAATTGACCTGCTTATGAGAATAGTGTATTTGCTGCAGTACTGCTGGCTGGTGAGAAAATGTCCCCCCCCCCCCCCCCCCACACACACACACACCAAATTTTGATAAAGTATGGAAATTTGCTACAGTGATTTTCTAACAGTTGAATGGAGATGTCTTTCTTTCAAGAACAGATCTTTTAAGATATTTACCTAAATCTTGAGGGAGAACATCCATGATATTGTAATTTGTATGACTTTAAAATTGGTACTAAATTCATGGAAACAATCCCAAAAGGATTTCTGGTTTTTGAATTAAATTATTTGAAACTAATGAGAAAATTTAAAGAAAAAAGTAATAGCTCAATAATCTAAGAAAACTAGTGAAATAAAACAAAAAAGAAGAAAGCATACTGCTGCTGGATATCCAGCTGAAAGTTTGGCCGAATATTCGGTATCGGGTATCTGGTATCCAGTCAAATAGATATCCGTTGCATTACTATTTTAAATGAATGTTAATCAGTTTAGTTAAGAAATATAGTAAATTTGCCAAATTTAACTAATTATATAATAATATTGATGACAACTGAACATTTTTTCCTCTTGAACTATTGAACTGGCTTCCTAAATTCTTCAATTAAAATATCATAGCTTTTCATTTAGAAGCTGGGCATGACAAACAAAAATGTGTTACGTATGGGACAAAATGCAAAACTTTGATTTAAAACTTGGCAAAAATTTAATTTTTAGACTATGTTTATGGTTTTTCTGCACAATTGGCTGCAGTAAGTACAAAAAAATATACAAGTAAACACGTGATTAATTAAAGCTACCACTGGTGAAGTCATAGATTGCTTGAAATATTGAAATATTATTTTAAGTAATCAGTTGATTTTCATCTGAAAACAAAGATAAAACTGTGATCATTATTGTATAATAGCATTTTAAACACATATTTAAATAGAAAAATATGTAAATAATAATAATAAAAAAAAATCCTTATTTTAGAAGAACTCTGGTCCACTTACAGAAAGAGTGAGAAAACATTTAGCTGAAAAGAAAATAAGACACGTTGATGGCTGATAAAGTTAACTTTGAGTTAGAGTTAGATCAGCATAGAAAGTATGAAACTGGGAAAAAGAAAAAGCCTGAATAACTTAAAAAAAAAAAAAAAGAAATTGGAAAATGAAAGAAATGTCTAGATGTATCCAAAGAACTATTCTCAATTTCAATGACTCCACATATTTTAAGAAAAGCTGTAAAGCATGTTATAAATGTTTTCACAAATTTTAAGTTCTTCCTAGGAAGATTAATATAAAATCTTGATCTAGTAAATGTAGAAAAGGAAGCTCAGATGAAAATATCAGATGCATTTTCAGAAAATCCAAAAATTGGAAGTGGCGGATTTTAACAAACAAGGTACTTCTTTGGTAACAGGCCATCAACATGCATTTTGCCCTATTAACAGACTTGGACTGTCTGGGCCTTCAGAAGTATTTTTGCTTTTCTTAAAAGATATAACGATTTTATGCACTGTAGTACAAACAAGATAAAGAGCCTACCTCTGGCACACACACCGAGTTAATGAAAAAATGAAACTGTGGATCAAAAGTCTTGAGTATTTATAATAATTATTTTTAGGCAGTAGTTGTGTAAAACATTGATTATAAATATCTTTAGCAATCCTTTATGAAATCTTTAGGCAAAAACATATATTCCTGTCCACAAGTCTCAGAAAAGGATAAAATCCTTTAAAAAATACTGACTAAGCTTGAAAAGAGTCCAATTAATAGTTCCAATTCATCATATATCAATAGTTCCGTCCTCAAGTCCAATTAATAGTTAGGGACATTTTCAGGTACAAAGGAGGAAGTGAAAGACATTAGGACAACATAGATGTTCTGTGACTTGTATAAAACATATATTTTAATTTTAAATGTTTACTATCTTTTCATATGGAGAGCTGAGTATGAAATATCCTAATTTATATAATAAGAATTAAATTTTTAAAAGAAATTAATTATTTTTAATTACATAATTAAACTTAAATTTGAATACATTAATAGAGCTTATAAATTCATTAAATTAATATCTGTATTAATTTTAGTTCATAATTTCTTATTGTAGTGTTACTTAAAATCGCATGTCCCATACGTAACATAAGTAATTAGCTTTCATTAATTTATGATACAGTTTTTAAAAATAAAATGTACACATTTCTCCATTTACCCATTACATTTATTTGTGAAAATACCTCATAAATTCAGAGCAAAATCCAAACTGCTGATGGTAGTTTAAAAACAACTTTTTGTGATGTCCCATAAGTAACAAAACTTTATTAATTAATTTAAAAAAAACCATTTTGGTCCAACAAAAAGAAACTTCATAGGAATCTAGTTGAGGTGGTACATAAATCATTAAAAATAGTTGCAAACTTCCTCATTTATCTTTTGATATTGAAAAATGTACAAGTATGTTAAAGTTTTGCTGTGAAATGTCCCGCACATAACACATGAATACTGCAGAATGACCCAGTAATACTTTCATACAGTGATCGATCTAGGATTTTTTCAGAAGAGTAAAAATACTCCTTAACCTTTTTAGAAGGAGTATTTTCCTTTCCAAAGGAGTAATTAAAACAATGAACAATTATGCTAAATTTTCAAGTACATAATGAAATTGTGTTTAATGCATAAATGATAACTGATTATACATCTAGGTACATAAATCTCAATTCAACAAAATCTAGTAAGTAATTGGATTTCTTAAATTTAAAATCAGCAAAACTTAATAATTATTTATCAAAATATACCTACCTACTTTATTCCATCTATGAGGCGACAAAATATGAAAAGGAAGAAAACTAAATTCAAAAGTAAAAGAACAATGATTATCTTTATTTTTCTTTTTACAATTCCAACCTGCTTTTTTTTTCTTCCCCTGTCCATTAAACAACAGCGTGTTCAAAATTGAATGCACAATCAACTTTTCCGTCGTTACATAGAGTTACGTGAAGAGAGCTCACTTTCTCATGGGAAGGGAGATGAAAAGATATCGGCAAGGCACACAACACTTCATACTCAACTTTTACCAGGACACTTGAATGGTATTTTATGGTAACCGGGCCTGGACTGGCCAGATGTGATTGTAAGCGATTGCCGTAGGCCCCCAGCCCAAGGGGGCCCTGGTGAGGCCCCCAAAAATATCAGCAAATCATTTTCCCAATTAATATAACTAGAAAAAGGGCTGAATGATGAAGTGTAAAAAGAAAATAAAGTTGAATGTTTTTAAAAAGTATTCTTAGTTTCTGCTCTAAGATTCCCAAAATTCACCAGATATGAGTTTAAAAATCTATATTTAATTAAATTCAGTTGAATCCCTTATAAAAAATATAGAATAACTATCACCTCTTAATTATTGTGAAGTTTATTTTAGATTACGTTTTAAATCCCTATCACCACCACAAGTTGTATTATACACAATATGGAATTTGTACTATTCAGTTTGTGAAAATTCGTATTTTCTGTTTGTATTTTAGCCACTCGCATTAAATTTGGTTTTCAAAAGGGGTCAGTCTTGCTCCTCAACTTAAATCTTTTAACTGTCCATTTGAATCGAAGCCCAGAGCCATTCTTAGGGGTGGCAAACTGGGCAACTGCCCAGGGCCACTAAAAAACTGTGGAATTCATGGGACTGTGGAAATCATGTAGCCAAATAAACTTCCTGAGTCCCAAACTGCACATGAGTAAGCATACCCGAGAAAAATACAGAGTTTGTAATTTCGTGTATAGCTTTCTCTTTCAAATCTACTACATGGTAAATACTGTAAAATCACTTATTTTTGCGATTTTCGTGAGCCCGTCATAATTGTGAAAATTAAAGCCTCACGAAATACTTTTTTTTTTCATTTCAAATGATAATGAAAAACCAGAAATTTTTCACTTATTAAAATTTAATAATTTACTGCACAGTTACAAACTGTTTCGTGACAGCTTTCTTTCTTAAACTATTTCTTGAATACTGAGCGATTATTTCTTGAATATAAAGCAATAATACAGCTAATAGAATGCAGCTCATTCACTTGCAATATTTATATCAGCTTCTTTGAAACCATTCAAAATGGGAAAGTGGAGGGGATGAACTTGTCAGACAAAAGAAAGTTTTTTTAAATGCCTTATGCAAAAAGGGTTCTATATTTAAGTAGTTTAGGGATTTTTCAACTTTCGGTTCTATTCATATAAAATTTGCAAAATTTCCAGTTTGTGAAATCCCCAATATCTTCATTTTTGCAAAAATTATAGCTCTCAAAAATAAGTGATTTTACAGTAGCTAGAATGCAGCTTTTGCAATTATGGAAAAGTATTGCATTAAAATCTTAATAAAATGTGCTTAATTACATTCAGTAGTCACAGCGGCTTTTTAATAGGGGTGTGTAAGGTTTCTAGATCTAGAATTTAGTAAGTAGACAAATTTGCAATTATGTTTTTGTCCTGGGATGCTAAATATTTTTCACCCAGGGCTGCTAAAACCCTAAGCACGTTGCACATTCCTGCAAAGCTCTGAATATATATCATAAAATAATATAGCAAGTATAATATAGCCGAAGAATATAGAATAAAATCACAGAAGAGGAATATATACTGAATATATAATATTTTAATGATTAAGAGTGAACAAGTTAACCCTGGGTTCACTTCTGGAATAAATTTAAAATGTTGACTGAGAGTATCACCAGTGAAGACATATTTTCTTATAAAGTTAATCATCTTTATTTAAATTTATTCTTCAAATGTATTAAATTAACTCTCTTCCAGTTTAAAAAAAAATATATATATATATATATATATATATATATATGAGTTTCTGTACATTTTATTTGTGTCTAAAAAGAATTTTATTATTTTTTTATTTTTGATTCTCAAATTAAATTTCTGTGTAAGTTTTGGGATGGAGTAAGGGGGTATAGTCAGTAAATTAAGTAAAAGGATTTTTTTTTTGTTTGTTTTAAATATTTATAAACAGTGGATGAGGAATGTCCTGCCTGATAGGTCAGCGCTTGCTGCATTGATGAATTGTATTTTATTTCTAAATTAACGTCTGTGGGCCACAGGGGTTATTTGACAGTCGGAACATACTATATTTAACAGGAATTTTAGAAATCATAAATGGTGTGTGTTTAAGGCAAACCTGCCTTAGGTATCTGCCTAGGACAGGGGTGGCAAACCTTTAAGGATCAATGTGACATTTTTTTCTAAAGAAATGTTTAATGAGGCCATAGACATGCCGTAGAATAATTTTGACTTGCTATGAGTGATTATTGATAAAATAATAAAACTAAATACTAACAACTCAAAACTCAATAAAAACATAAAACATTATTTAATACGGCGGATTAATCAGTTAAAGTTTTTTATTTGGGAATACCTTATTCCCCCGTAAACGATATATATTTCGGTTACACACATAACCATCATCAGTCGTTTCTGGATCTCACACTAATGGCGGCTTCCTCTTCTATCTCTTCTCTCTTCTTCTGGAATTTTCGATGAATGACGTCATCCCATGATCGGTCGATTGTATGAAGCGCATCGTTGGTGCTGCCATCTGTCGTCGCTATTTCCAAGCTCTCACGAATGTAGGCATATATACTATTTTTAAAGTTGGCTATTTTTTTAATATTTTTAAAATCAATGGTAATGGGCTCTTTCAAAGCGAAACAGGCCAGAGCGGTACTTTGTTTCTGGAGGTTAATGTCTTGAAAATGTTCGTTTTTTCGCTCTTTAATTTTCCTCTTTGTATCGCCGATGTAGCAATTTTCTTTATTAGTATCATTTGACAAAAAATTAATTTTATAGATACCTGCGGTTTCGATGGGGTTGATTGGGTCTTTTTCCGATCTAATGCGCTGAAAAATTGTTTTATTAGGTTTAATTGGAATACGGAAGTTCTTTTTACTGGCGATATTAGAAAGTTTATTGGCTATCCCTCGGCTAAAGTTTGTTCTAACACCGACCTCCTTCAAAAAGAAATTGCTTTCATTAGGAAACAATGTCAAGACGCCAACTACCCTCGAGAAATTTTCGATAAAGTTTTCAAAGCAAGGCAACGTAAATTAAATATTATAGACAACCGTCAAAAAGATAAACCACGTTTTACTACCGCTATCCCCTTTAGCTGAGGGATAGCCAATAAACTTTCTAATATCGCCAGTAAAAAGAACTTCCGTATTCCAATTAAACCTAATAAAACAATTTTTCAGCGCATTAGATCGGAAAAAGACCCAATCAACCCCATCGAAACCGCAGGGATCTATAAAATTAATTTTTTGTCAAACGATACTAATAAAGAAAATTGCTACATCGGCGTTACAAAGAGGAAAATTAAAGAGCGAAAAAACGAACATTTTCAAGACATTAACCTCCAGAAACAAAGTACCGCTCTGGCCCGTTTCGCTTTGAAAGAGCCCATTACCATTGATTTAAAAAAAAATAAAAAAATAGCCAACTTTAAAAATAGTATATATGCCTACATTCCTGAGAGCTTGGAAATAACGACGACAGATGGCAGCATCAACGATGCGCTTCATACAATCGACCGATCATGGGATGACGTCATTAGAATGACGTCGCCAGAAGAAGAGAGAAGAGATAGAAGAGGAAGCCGCCATTAGTGTGAGATCCAGAAACGACTGATGATGGTTATGTGTGTAACCGAAATATATATCGTTTACGGGGGAATAAGGTATTCCCAAATAAAAAACTTTAACCAACTCAAAACACTTTACCAACCCCCCCAAAAAATAAAAAAACAGTTATATGTGTAATTCAAGTTAAAGTAACATTTGTGTGACTTCTGTTGTTGCAGATTGAAGACAAATGACTTATATTAGGGTCGTAAGATGTTACTTTTAGCATAATGCATGCTGAACTGGATTCATCTACCAGACGGTTTCTAAACAATTTTTTAATGTTATTCATTTCTGAAAATAATGACTTGCAGGCATAAGTAGATGAAAATATGGTTAAAATAGCATGAGCCAGTTTCTTCAAACAGTTAAATGTATGTTCAAGCGAATTTCATGTTTCCAAAATAGTGTTACTGGAATTTTTACTTGTTAATCTTTCTGTTTCAATCATTTCCAACTTCTTCCTTGTTTCAAAAAATTATTGAATCCATATTGAACTAGACTGGAAATCAATCAGCTGCATTTCAGATTCCTCAATTTCCAACCAATCAAACTGGGACAAGTTCAGTTTATCAAATGAAATCACGTCGGGGTACTTAATAAAGTTGAGCATTTCCAATAATTCTTTGAACTGAGAATATCTCATTGAAAATTCCTTTATTGAAGAATCAATTACAGAAATAAATTCATTAATAATTTTTTATTCGTTTGGTTTCTCATGTACAGCTAAATTTTTGTTATTCTGTTTTCAAATTTGGGTAATATTTGTAGTTTTTTGTAATAATATCGTTCCTGAAAACATGCAGTTTAGCATCAAAAACATGAATGAGATCCATCATGATGATAATTGTTTTATTTATGAATTGAAGTTTTATGGTAAATTCATTGAAATGTTGGCATATGTCTGTAAAAAACATGTATGTAAAATTTTGGCTGTAAAATTTTGAAAGCTGCATAATGTCCAACAACTGTGGGTATTGATCAATTTTCCCCTCATTTTGCAGAAACATTCTGATTGCTTCCAAACAGTCAAGAAATCTTTGAAGTACTTTCCGTTCTGTGAAGTACGTACTTTTCAACCAGCAAACAATATTATACACTCCAGTAAGCCATAATACACCTTGTTGACTTCATCTAACAAAGCACCAAACTTTCGCTTATTTAATGCCTGCAACAAAATGAGGTTTACTATTTTTGTGACTAATGCCATTACATTATCGAGATGTTAAACCACTCTTAGCACATAAGACTTGTTGGTGAATGATACAGTGGAATTCAAGAATCAAATGTCCTACGTCACTTTGAAATAAACTAATGAAACCATTTTTTTTTTTTTTTTTTTTGCTTACCATACTTGGAGCTAGGGATGCACCGAATACCATATTTTGCCGAATAACAAATACCAAATATTCGGTTAAAATTCTAACCGAATATTCGGCTGAATACCGATTACTTGGTTAAAATTTATTAAACCATTATTAATCTTTGATTGCAATGATTAATTTAGTTAGTGTTGTTCTTAAACAATATTTCATATGTTGTAAAACTTCAAAAATTGAAATGCTGCAAAATTTAATATCCAAGTGTATTTCCTTTATATATTATTAACTTTTTTAAATATTAGTGAAATGCCGGTAATTTTTTTACCTGCATATTTTATTAAAAAAATTAGCATATAATTGACTTAATTTATGAACACTTAATGTTATGAGTTCTTTTTCTCTTAGTCACTGTTTCAAATTTAAATCATTAGTAAATACCATGGTTAATGTAATGTGTCATAAGAAAAATTGAAAAGCAACAAAATTCAAATTTATCAACAAAATCTGAGTGTTTTCTCTTACATTAAAACTGATTTCATTGTGATATTAGTTTTTTGTGTGATTGTGGAACGCTATGTTAGGGCTATCTGCCAAGGATGGGGGGTGCCTCGATAGGAAGACTTTGGTTTCTAATGCTTATTAACATGTGATATTAGTAAGTAACAACTTGAATCAATTTAGTACTATGGTACTATACTATATCTTTCATTCATGATATAAAAAGTATGTATTTATTTACCGATTGGTAAATACTTAAATTTGTTTACTATTCGGTTGCCGAATATTTAAGTATTCGGCCGAACCGAATATTCGGTTTGTCTGCCGAATAGGCAGTATACCAATTGCCAACCGAATATTCGGTGCATCCATACTTGGAGCACCATCAGTTGTTACTGAAACAGTTTTTTTTCAAATTAATTTCTTTCTCAGCAAGCGAATTTTTAACAGCCGTACAAATATCTGAGCCCTTTCTAGTTGTTAGCATTGATATTATTGCAATTAATTCTTCCTTAATGACGTTTCCTATGCAATATCGAGCAAAAACTGCTAAATGTGCAGGTTTAGTGATATCAGTACTTTCGTCAAGAAATAGCGATATGAAAGGAGCGGAGTTAATGTCATTTTTTTTTTATCTGTTATATTTTCGGCCAGTTTTAAGATTCTTTCTTTTATTGTGTTTCTAGATAAAGTAGTATCTTTGATGCACTGAATCATTTTATCTTATTATCAAAATCATCAAAAAGTGAGGACGCACACACTAACAAGGCTTCCTTCAAAAACTCTCCCTCTTGAAAAGGCTTACTATGCCAAGCAATGACATTTGCAGCCGAGTAACTTGCCATGCTTGTGTACAATTTTTGACAACATATTTAATCATAGACATTGACTGCTTATTTCTGTTTTTTATTGCACTTGCAATTAATTCTGGTAGGCTTTTTTGATAAACGAATTTGTGATTTGTTTCAAAATGCTGTTTCACTGACGATGTTCTACACAACACTGTTCCAGTACATAAAACACACACTGCTTTATCGCCTTTACTATCATGCCATATTTCTCGGTCCACCAAGTTTGAAATTCTCTGTTACAGTTATTATCTTGCATTCTTCATTTTTTTTACTGAATTAGCTATGTTAAATAACAGTTAAAAATCATAAGTATAGCACAAATAAATTAGATGAATTTTTTAAGTTACAAGATGAGACGTAGTATGCGTAAACAAACAATGCGTCATTAACAGTTGTAATTCACGACGTAACTGAGGCAAGACAACGGAGAATTTGCACGTTTTTTGATTTTATAAGTATACAATAGAAAGCAAGGAAATAAGAAAATTAGTACTTTTTTTAATTTAAGGCTTAATTACTAATTTCTGAAGATTTTAAAATTGCATTATTTACTGTATTATGGAAACACAGCATGAATACAGTGCTGGATTGTGACTTTCTGCCAGCTGCACCGGGCTGGGATCACTTTGTAGTGCAGGCTCACTCCTGCTTGATCATGATACTTCATAGGGAACTTTGTTAGTTTTAATTAAAATGCAAACTGTTTTGATTGGTGCCGTGCCCAAAATATCGTGTCGCGTGCCGCTGGTTTGGCTAGGCCAGGGGTTGCCACCCCTGGCCTAGGAGATGCTTTGGGTAAAGAACTTTTTAAGGGGTTCTAAGATCATTTAACATTGCTCTTTAAGTTAGGCATTTGTTCATAAAAGGTTAGTTAATGATTGATATGTGCAAGACCTACTGGAAGAAATCACTACGTAATCGTACCTTTTACTCATGTCACCTTTAGTGTCATTTACTTTTTTTACTATTGGATTAGGATTACATAAAATATTTCCTAATTTTTAATTAAAAGTTTCAATTGTTTTAAAATGCAAAATGTTAAGTTCCGTCACCTCATAATAAGAAAATTTATTGATTTAAATTATTAAGTTTATTAAATTTATTAAAATTTGAACAAGTAAGTAAAAAAGAATAAGTAGATTATATTACGTTAAAACATCTCACCCACATTTTAAAAGATTTTTCCATAATTCTTAAAAAAAATTTCTAAGTTTCTAGTCAGTACTCAATAATACTAATTAAAGTGTCTAATATTAAAAACAAAAAAATACTAAATTTCATGTTTTCTTTTATTAAAAAAATTTTAGCTCACTTTTTATAATTAATTCGTCTAAGCATTAATTAATTTTAGCATTTTGTATTCATGTCTAGTTATGGATATGCAATAAATAAAGAACCTATATCAGAAGAATTTCGTTTTTGATTTGTGCCATTTAAATAATGTCGGGCATATATTTGAATAAGCTTTTGAATTTATAAGTAGTATTGCACAACTGTTGTGCAAATATTAGCAAAAATTACATGTGCATATTTTTAATGATGGATTATTTTAAGTAACTTAAGAAATATCAAAGTTTGTGGTTTTACCCTTCAGTTTAAAATTCATATCCCAATTTTTTTTCACCTAATAAAAATTGTTTTTAAAAAGATAGTCTACCATATTGCCATCATTTGTTCTCTTACACTATTTTATGCCTCCCTACAAAAAAGTAGAGGTCAAAGGTCATACCAGAAGAATAGCCAATGGGGTGACAGAGCTCTGTCTCCCTGCTTTGTTCTTCTGACGTTTAACGAACTACATTGTGAGCAATCCGTTTCTTCGTCTTCCCATACTTTTCTACCGATGTTTAACGAACAGTTACATTATTATGTTGCAAACAATCTGTTTCATTGACTTTCAAATAACTGTTAATTAAGACGGAAATTTTTCTTGACCGATTTGCGCTCCTTGAACGTCGAAAGTGTGTATTTTAGACGAATGTTGTCTGGCTGAGTCTTTTGGGGGTCAGCACTTTTGCATCTGGGTGATCCAGTAATGAGTCATGTTCAAAAGTAACGATCTGCTACTTTGAGTCAATAACACCTGTACTTAGTAACACCTGTAATTTGGATGAATTCATTCTTCATTTGGGAACACAGGTTAAAGATTCTTTGTTTTCTGGTGGTCGATTTGCGATAGCCCTTTTTGCCAAGAGGGTTGAATTTTGTGGTGAATGTGTTTCCTGTCTCAGTAATTTTGATTGTCATTGGGTATGTGAAGATCGGGGAACAAAAACCGGAAAAATCGGGGAACTTTTTTCCTTGATTTTTGTATCCACCCTGTTTCATCTTTCCTAATGTTTTTCTTAAAATCTTATTAACACACTTCTGCATTACAAGCAAGTTTTATAAAATGCATTGAATTTTTAGAGTGAAGAGCGAGATGCTGGCCAAGCATCAAAATCAGGACCAAGAAGTAGATCTGCTGAACCAGGTGGTCGCCAGCAACAAAAGATGGTTTGTTTTTCTATTCTTACATTTGTGCAGTGTAAGCTTTTATATATAGGATAAAAAGACTGTTTATCTTGGCAGATTCAGTATTCTGAATGACTAAGTAGTAAATTAATAAAGTTAGTTAATTCTGTACTTTATCAAACGGGATTTAAAGAAAAGAATAGTTATTTGTGTGCATTAATTAGGTCAGGTTTTAATTACTTTGATCAGGTATACTGCTAGGATTTTTAAAGGAATGAAATAAACTTTGAAACATTTTAAAAGAATGAATTTATCATTAGTTAAAAGAATAGTAAACCAATCTTTAAAGCATATCATTTATACTAAAATTTTATACCCTTTTATATTGTTTCTGTCTCTTTTGAAAGCAATCAAGATACCATATTAACCCTCTTGCTGCATAGTTCTTTTATCAAAATAGGTTCAAAAATTGTATACTTTTTGAAGCTAGCTTTGAAAAGCGCTTGCAAAATGTTGCAAAAAATTCTCTTAAATTTTGCAGAAATGTGGACAATTAACACCATCTGTTAGCCCACATCTAAATAAACAATTAAACATCATAGAAAGCCAAAATGAAACATTGAACGAGAAACAAGCGGGTTGCACAGTTGAATAGATGGAAAAATGCAGCCCCATGGAAGTAGCAAGTTACGCAAATTTTGCTACTTCTAGGTTGCCTATGAAAATCGCGGGATGCGCAGCAAGAGTGTTAAATGAGGAAGGCATATTTTGAATGTATGCTTGAGCGATTTTGGAAGTGGCTCTGATTATTTTCTTAATTTTGTACTAAGGTGTTTTTGGGGGTCAGGAACTGATTGCACTAGGTCACATGACTGAATATGGTAACATCAAAAGTTTTTCACTTAAAAGGAAATGGGGCTCATTATCGTCATTAAAATACAGGTTGTTGTTGTTGCTTATCCTCTTTAGTAGATCTGACATAAGTCAGATCAACTCCAAAAGATTGTTGACTGACAGAAAATCAATAACTATTAAAATACATAAATAACTTTAACAATAGAATTTGAAATGGGATCTATAAGTAGTGATTTGTTCTTGAA
Source organism: Cheiracanthium punctorium (assembly GCA_038373885.1). NCBI lineage: Eukaryota > Metazoa > Arthropoda > Arachnida > Araneae > Cheiracanthiidae > Cheiracanthium > Cheiracanthium punctorium. Next base: position 32,960 of record JAWZYV010011752.1, read on the forward strand.
CTGCAAGCATATGTTAATGTAATATTTTGTGACGTTTGACAAAAGGGAGAGAGGGAGGGGGGTGTATGATGAACTGTTGCACTTTGTGACAAAAGGAAGGGATTGAGACAAAAAGTATTAGGGAAAAGTGTGACATCATTTGCCCCAAGAATGGCCCCAAATTTTCATAATGCATGAATATGACTCAAATAACCAAGACTACTTGTGTAAGACATTTAAATATATTAAAGTTATTTTCAACAAAAAATCAGAGAAAAATAGGAGCAAGTCAGGAAAATAAAATTCCAGTTTCTGCAGAAACTTTTTATGTATTACTGTTTCCTTTTTTAAATATAGGAGATTAATGGAATGTAAATATTTTTTAAGTGGTATTTAAATTTCATACAAATGTTATGGAATTAGTTTAATGTAAAAAATTAATTTAATGTTCTAATAAATTTTTTTTTTTAGATCATGATTCAAAGTTTTCCGCCAATTGCATCAGGTCGTGTATCGATGTTACCAAACACAGAAGAGTTTCCTAACATAGCAGAGCAACCTTCTGAGACTACTGAGTATAAATCTCAATTTGCATGGCCTAGGAAGGCTACAGAAGATGCACCTTGCATGGCTAGAAAATCTGTCTCAATGAGCATCATAAAAGGTTCTGATGAAACAGGTGTGTTATTTAATTTAGTCACACACACACCTATAAATATTAGGGTGCTTCAGGAGTCTATGGGAAAAAATAAACTTTTCATTTTTGTTTATCTCACCCTCTCATTTCGTGCCACTATATACATTGATAATTTGTGTAAAATGTTGGTAAAATATGTCTATATTTAAAGATCTTGCAGCCGTATTAAAATTTTGTAATATTTACAAAAATGCAGAAGAATGCGGTATTATTAATAAAGTTACTTTATATCTTTTTGATGTCTATGAAAGAAGAAAATATGCAATAACAAAAAATATGAAAACATGAAACAAATCAAATGCACAAAATACAGGGTGATTATAATTAAAGTTTAAGTTCCAAAACACTCTGAAAAAAGAACCGCTGATCAGAATAACGTCAAATTTGAACAGAATATTATTGAAGAGGGAAAGCGTATGGCATATAAGGGGAAAAAAAAAAAGAATTTTAGCCGTGCCATATGTTGATAAAATTTGGAACAAATTTTTTTCTTATACCTTACGCTTTCCGTTTCTTTGTTAATATTTCGTTCAAATTTGACGTCATTCTGATCAGTGGTTCTTTTTTTATAGCGTTTTGAGACAAACTTTAATCACACTGTTTATTATAAATCACCAATTAGGTCTGAAGCTAGTTTTTAAGGGTACTTTTCTTGCAACCTCAATACTTTTTTTGATGTTCCTGAACCATTTGAAGACATTGTTTCTGCTCTTTTTTCTTTGTGATAGTCCTAGTAAATGCTTAGAGAAGGGCTATGCCACGTTCCACATTGTCATACACAATTATCAGTTTCTTTGCTATTTCGAAGTCTTGGTGCTTACTATCTTGAAGTTCCCAATGCTCAGGATCAATTTGCAGGAGTTTTTTGTCAATGAGTTTTTAGGCTAAAAATCAGCTTTGTATTTTTCGCCACAAAACTGGATGATGTCTTAGTTATCAAATCATTGATCTCTTACTTTTGCGGTCTTGAGCATTTCAGTGGTTCATCCTCATCATCTCATTCATGAATGACTTTCACTTTCTTTCGCTTTTCCTCTACTCAAGCATATGAATAAAAAAAAAAAAAAGCTAGTGCTATGAGATGTTCACTGAGATACCAAAGATGTGACAGTTTGCTGTAATAAACCAAGTTCTCATATATGACAAAGTGCTGTAATAAACCAAGCTCTCATATGTTCTTTTACAATACTAGGGGCCAAGGCCCTAAGTACTGTAAAAGAGCCAAGCAAGGTGAACGAAACCCAAAGGTTGGATCAGATAGAATGTTACTGAGCCAACAGAGCTACACATTGCTTGGCTCTTGCATGTTCCTTGGAACATAAAAATTTAAACTTTGCACTATTTTTAATTATGGGAAACCCATGGAACACCTTGTGTATTAGCCAATTATGGTGACTTTTTATAATTTGGCGACTTGCGTATATAGTTAATAATTACCGTAATTTATGGAAGAAACGCCGCTGCGTTTATGAGTTTAAAAGTTAAAAAATAGTAAGTGCGGCGTTTCTACCGGGTGCGGCGTTTACAATATTTTTAATTTTTTTTAGCCAATCTTCAACGAAAAATTGAAAAATTCGCTTAGTGATAATTTTCTCAAAAGATGGTGCCACCACCGACACATACTCTTTAGCGTGCACAGATCACAGCGTAGCGAATCAGAATGCGAACCTACCCCCATAGAAAAGAGGTTTGATCTTTGATCCAGTTTTGGAGAAAGTCAGAGCACCCTGAGATGGGTCCATGTCCCGTGCTCTGAAGTGGATGGCTTCATACATCCAACCAATGTCTCCTCAATTAAGTAAAAAGAAAAAAAAATAGAAGTAAATCTTTTACATCTACATTTTAGAACTATAAGTAAATTTTAATGAAGTTTTGAATATATATTTTGAAGGGTTAAAGTTCTGTAAAATACCGTAAAATAGCACTACCCTCTATTAAATGCACCCGTTTTCACATAAACCTCTATTGTTCTTAAAATACTGAATTTCAGCCAAAATTAGTCTATGTTGCGCACGGTGCGAGTTTAACCCTTCTCCCCCCTCCCTAAAAAATAAAAAAATTAAGTTAATCTGAAATTTTTTTTTTTTTTTTGGCCGTGAGGCTTTGTGCCCTGTGCACTCTATGGAATAAACACTGCCAACTAATTGGTATGCTCAAGAACTGCTGAGTGCTTTTAAAATAAATCCCAATGTTATAAATATCAAAAATAATAAATAAATACCATAAGAGTTGTTACACAACATTCAGTTTAAAACAACAATTTGCTGAAGCAAGCTCATTACGTAATCAACAGCTGGCTATCTGCGGGGGGGGGGGAAATGTTTACTTTTAACTGGAGCCTCTTCTCACACATCGATTGCTGTTTTCATTTTAATGGCGCCTGGTAGTCTGTCCAAACTTTGTGCGGATGCAAGAAGGTTTTTAGAAGTTATTTTTTTATTTCTATAAATTCGCCTTTGTGAATATAAACATTGATATCTGATTATTTGAAAATAGAAATCGTAAGCTTTGTAAAATAGTGGCAAATACTTTAAAACATTCTATGGGAAGGGGGAGAAAAAAGGAGATTTTTTACCATTTATCCAATTTCTCCCGAAATATATCCGCTGAACTTAATAGCTTTTTTAATAAATTAGGTCTAATAAGTAATGCAACATATTTTTTATTTATTTTTTTAAATTAAGAAATTATTTTAGAAAACATTGAATTTTATCTGGCATTGACTTCTTCTGACCACGATCACCCCCCCTCAACCAACGATCGCGGCTGCGGCGTTTCTGACGATTTTCTAGCTAACTAAGCTCATTTTCGTGAGTGCGGCGTTTACGCCGGGTGTGGCGTTTCTTCCATAAATTGCGGTAGCTCTAAGAAAACAGTTCATATCTTCATATGTTTTCTTTGATAAAAACTACGGAACAATTAGGATAGCTTGCCACCAATGTTGACTTTTCATTATTTGGCAATTTACACATGCTCACAACCTATAATTACTGCTCATATAAGGTTCCCAAAAAACCGTTTTCCATATTTTCATATACATGTTCCTTTGCAGATTAGCGTATTTAAGCACCACAGATGATATCATCTCGCCGCTCTGGCAAATATCAGAGTGTCCTATAATTTGTATTATGGCATAGTGAACTACACCAAATATTTCTACTAATAGCAAATATTACAGCTGGACCGAATCGACTTTGAAATAATCTGCATTTTAATTATTTTTCATTTTCAAAATACTGGGTTCTAACATCGAATTTATACCAACTGGGTTCTTTGGAACTTGTGGTTTAGATTCACCCTGCTTGGAAAGATACCATTTTGCCGGATCGTACCTAATGCCAAGATGGCTCTTTTAAAATCAGTTACAATTAGTTATTCTGTTTTGGAAAAATGAATAATTGTTAATTCTAAACTCCTGTTATCTAAGCGAACTTAGATAACAGGAGTTACTATTTGAGTATCACTCGTTGAGTTATTTATTTCATATAATTTTTAATTTGGCATAAAATGGGTGTAATTCTACTTCATGTTTGTCAATTTCACGCGATTCTACATACTTGGAATTGCTTTGTTGCAAAGTAATGAATGATTTTATCCCAAATCTGGCAACCATTTCTTTTTTCAGTTTTTTATTAATATCTTCTAAAATAATACCATTTTTGAAATTTAAGTCAGCTTATTAGGTTCCTCTGAATTTTCTGAATATGTGGACACCTTAGTCGAAACTCAAATCCCCCACGGTTTAGGAGGAGATAGCCAAACAAGCTCTTGATTGTGGTGGTGGTGACAGCGGACAGTACTTTTTTTAAAATAGAGAGAAACATACAGATGTTACAAATACCATTCACCCTGCTTGGAAAGATACCATTTTGCCGGATCGTACCTAATGCCAAGATGGCTCTTTTAAAATCAGTTACAATTAGTTATTCTGTTTTGGAAAAATGAATAATTGTTAATTCTAAACTCCTGTTATCTAAGCGAACTTAGATAACAGAAGTTACTATTTGAGTAACACTCGTTGAGTTATTTATTTCATATAATTTTTAATTTGGCATAAAATGGGTGTAATTCTACTTCATGTTTGTCAATTTCACGCGATTCTACATACTTGGAATTGCTTTGTTGCAAAGTAATGAATGATTTTATGCCAAATCTGGCAACCATTTCTTTTTTCAGTTTTTTATTAATATCTTCTAAAATAATACCATTTTTGAAATTTAAGTCAGCTTATTAGGTTCCTCTGAATTTTCTGAATATGTGGACACCTTAGTCGAAACTCAAATCCCCCACGGTTTAGGAGGAGATAGCCAAACAAGCTCTTGATTGTGGTGGTGGTGACAGCGGACAGTACTTTTTTTAAAATAGAGAGAAACATACAGATGTTACAAATACCTTTGTCTTCTCTTTTTGCAAGTTTGATTTGGTTACGAAACATCCACACCTTGAAGCTATAAAGAAACTTTGACATCTATCTGGCATGATGGATAGCTCCTGAAGCATGAAAGTGTATACCACGAGAAGGTGCTCCCCCCAGAAAAATTATAACAAGTTCTAGTATCTCCCTTTAATTGTATCTTTCATGGGACATCAGAAGTTCACTTTCCACAAATTCCATTACCGATTCCATATCATTGAATGGCAGCTAAAATCTGCCACTGGGAAATCTGCCACTGCCAAATCGTCCACTGGACGTGGATGGTACCATGCATTGTGTAAATACGGCAGAAAGCACAATTTCTAGAATATGTTGCCGCCATTAAAAATACAAAAGTTGTTTTTGTAGCTTTTATTCTAATGTCAAAAATGCTTCAATTTTTAGTACCAGTATTACTGGATGTCATATCGAAGCACATATCCCGTAATAGTACTGTAAGTGACCTTTTATCTTACAGTTCTGCTATGGCATTTGCCATACAACAATTCCTGTCCTTGACTGTAATTTAACCACCCAGTAGTTGATCATCAATGTTTGGTTCTCATAGTATTATTTGTAGGCGATCCTCCTTTGCTTTTCAGGATATAATTTGCATTAGTTTGCTCTCCCAGTTCATTATCAAGGTGGCTACAGTCATAGATAGGAAGGTTTTATGTACGTTGGGAGTGGATAGTTTTCCTTTCCCATCTTATGAATGAGTGACTAAATTAAAAATCTTAGGGGGTAGGAAATGGGTACTACTTCGCTGTTTTGCACTCGCGATACTCGATTGCAAAGAAAAGCCCAGACAACCGGGGAAAATCTTATTTCTTTAATTGATCTAACATTGTTTTCTTGTAGAGTGGTTAAGCATTAGAAATTATACCCTTTTGAATGAAGTATTATTCTGGTAATAGCATTATACACTGTTCTTCATCTGTCCATTTTGCCAGTTTTCAATAGAATTCGATTGTGTTGGGCAACCTTTAAATATTATTCAATTGAGCTGAAATTTTGGATTCACAATATTTATGAATATTGTAAAAAAAATTGCAGCGTGAGAACAAAGAAATCTAAAAAAAAAAAAAAAAAGTTTTTTTGAAGCATTCTAATATCTATGTATATAGTACTTAAGAGAAAAAATATATAAAATAAATACATAGAATCACAAGCACTGTTAAACAACAACTTTATAATGAAACATGTGTAATAGAATTTCTGACTGTTTAATACCCACAAGAAAATCCCATAAGTCTGTCAAAAAACAAAAACAACAAAATAAAAATAGATAATCAAAATTGAAATACATAATGCCAAGCATCATCAGGGAGAGATTGACACAGTAATATACGGGTTTCTTGCATCGTGCCAGGAAATTTAGATATAAAATTTATTGTTTTCACTCCAAAGGAAAGAAGAATTAAAACAGTTCAGTAAATTTTGTAACAGCAATACTGTTTTTAGGCCAAAAATAACTTTATATATCAATGATTCAAACAATGGTCACCAATTCAGTAATGAAGTGTTATAACAGCAATACTGTTTTATGCCCACCCCCTCCAAAAAAAGTGTAAAAATTGATTTGAATATAATGGACACTAATATTATACATTAATTTCAATGCAACAGAGACCAAGTGGAAAGTGCTACAATAGTCCGTCGATATTTAAAGTGAACTTTATTTACAGTATGTACATATCAAAACATATTTACATTTAATTTAGCACAATAGCTAATCAATTTAACGAATTAACTGGGCTTCTATTGCCCCTACAAATCTGCTGACTATACAGCACGAAATCGAAAGCGAAGAGAAAAGATAGGGAGAAAGTATGTAAAACACAGGAGGCGTTCTAGTCTTGGCGTGTTATCACCCAAGCAGTTGCATTTTAGGACGTAACATCCCGGCCTCCGTTGAATGTTTCATTCAACAATTTTATAATATAAAACAATTAGCACAATTAAAATATAATGAATAAAATAATCAGAAATACAAAATAAGAAAGTACAAACAGTGAAAAATAATAATGAATAAGTACCAAAGTATCATAAAATGAATAACATGAAAATTACAGTCCTTAATTATCTGTGTTGACAGGAAGAATACATATCTTGGATATTGGCCTTGTTAATACACCACATGGAGTACGTACCTTAACTACTCTTACACATCTGTCAGGTCCCTGAATTGTATCTGTAATTCTGCCAAGAACCCATTTACATTTTGGAAGATTGTCTTCCTTTAAAATGACCATCATACCTGTTTTTACATTATTTTTTAACACTTGCCACTTTTGACGTTGTTGGAAGTGACTCAAGTAATCTACACTCCATCTTTTCCAAATGATTTGAGTTAATTTTTCTATACGTTTCCACCTAGAACGACGATTTTCCGGTACATTTGCAATGTCTGGTTCTGCTACCGTATTTATGGGTCGTCCTATTAGAAAATGTCCGGAGGTTAAAACTTCCAGATCATTAACATCCGATGACATTGGTGTCAGCGGTCTAGAATTTAGAATCCCTCCAATTTCTGCAATTACCATATTAAATTCTTCATATTTCAATTTAGCATTTCCCACAGCCCTCCTCAAATAATGTTTAAACGACTTAACGCTTGCTTCCCACAGCCCGCCAAAATTTGGAGCTCCAGGAGGAATAAACTTCCAATTGATTCCATCTGACGCAAGGAAATTTCCTAGCAACACATCAGGATGGATTATCAAGCCATGAAGGCGCTTAAGCTCCGAGTGGGCTCCCACAAAATTGGTAGCATTATCCGAGAATAAGGTGTGGCATTTACCTCTTCTAGCGAAAAATCTTTTCAATGTTGATATAAATGCCTCAGATGAGAGGTAACTTACCATTTCTATGTGAATAGCCTTTGTGACCATGCAAACAAAAATTGCGACGTAAACTTTATGAAGAATCCCCTTTCTTTGGTTTCTATATTTAATATAGAATGGGCCTGCAAAATCAACCCCAGTGTTTGTAAAGGGAGGACTAGCAGTAACTCTTTCAGTAGGGGGGTTTCCCATTAACTGATCTACAGTAACTGGTCTGTTTTTAACGCATATGACACAATTATGAAGAATTTTTCAAGTCAAATTCCTTTCATTAATAGGCCAAAATTTTTGTCTAGTGTAGAACAAAAGTGATTGTGGGCCAGAATGAAGATATTTTTTGTGATAAAATTCTAAGATTAAACAAGTTACCTTATTTTTTGCCAGAAGAATAATTTGATGTTTTTGATCAAAACTAACCCTTGAATTTTGAAGTCGACCACCGACTCTAAGCAACCCGTTCTCGTCAATAAAAGGATTTAAGGTTTTCAAAGAACTTTTACCTGGAAGAGGTTTCCCTTCTTTTATTACGTTATACTCTTTATTAAAACTGCCCTGTTGGACCCATCTCAGAACAGTCTGTTCTGCCCTTAACAGCTCCTTACTGGAAATGGGACCTGTAAGATTTCCTTTTCTACAATTTCCGATGAACCTATAAAGAAAACTAATAATTCTTATTAATTTCATATAGTTATTAGTAAAAGAAATAAGATCTGATAACACTGGATTATCCACTGTAGAAGCTAAGCTAATGTTCCTTGGATTTTTAAGTTCACAGTTATATTCACTAGTGTCTGTGACGCATTCTAAATTATAATCTTCTTGCGAATCCGTGAAGTTTGAGAGAAAGGCTGGACCTTTCCACCACAAGTCTTGGGTCTGCATCTGATCAGGAGCAAGGCCTCGCGAAACGAGATCGGCAGGATTGTCAGCTGAAGGCACATGTCTCCACTGATAGTCCTTTGTCAGTTCTTGAATCGTCGAAACTCGATTGCGGACAAATGTTTTCAACTCATGAGGCGTCTCATGACTCTTTCAACTCATGAATCTGTCCATAGAACTGTCGTATAGACCTTAATATTTAAGGCTTTAACTACCTTTCGAGTAAAATGCGACAGTAGATGTGCCGCAAGAAGCTCAAGACGAGGAATTGATGCAACTCTTGATTTGCTGCAAAGAAGGAGAACAAAACTTGTTCCATTTGCTTGCTTCCACTGAGCATAAATAGCAGCTCCAAAGGCTATGCTTGATGCATCCGCAAATCCGTGTAAAATAATACTGTCATCATTAGGAAAATATCTTGGTATGCTAAGATTTTCAATACTCTTAAGTTGAGACACGAATTCTAACCATTTTCCTTTAACGTCTTCCGGTAGAGGTGAATCCCAATTCAAATGTAGAAGCCAGAGGCATTGCATGAACACCTTAGCTCTAGTCACAACTGAACCAATCAAACCTAAGGGGTCAAAGATCTTCGAAATGTCCGAGAGAACAGTTCTTTTAGTGTATGTCCCTTGTTGTTGAATCTTTACCTTAAAGGTAAAACAGTTGTCTTGAGGGTTCCACAGCACTCCTAAAGCCTTAACAGATTTCACTTGGTTCGAGTCATCTAAAGCATAATTTTCATTACTTGAAATACTGCGGAGGAGATCGACATTATTTGAACTCCATTTATGAAGATACATTTTTCCGCGCTCTAGTAACTGAACTAACTGGTCTTGTAAATTCTTTGCACCTTCTAAATCACTAGATCCCGTAAGGATATCGTCTATGTAGAAATCTTCTCGTCCAACAGCCGCTGCTTCAGGAAATGATTCTTCTTCATCATCAAACAGCTGTTTCAATGTTCTTGTTGCTAGATAAGGGGCGTTTGTTGTGCCATAAGTAATAGTGCAAAGTTGGTATGCTTTAACTGGTTGGGATTCGCCTTCCTTCCATAAAATTCGAAGTAAATCTCTTTACGATGGATGAATTAGAATTTGGCGGTACATCATTCTAATATCTGCTGTAAAGGCATACGCATGTTTTCTGAAACAAAGCATTATTGAAAACAGATCTTGCTGTGGTATTTTCCCATTTTTCTGGAGCTGATTTAAAGAAACACCAGTAGATGTTTTAGCAGAACCGTTAAACACTACTCTTAACTTCGTTGATGTATTATTCGGACGATAGATTCCGTGATGAGGAAAATAGTAGCTAACATCTGGTTCACAATCGTTGGGAGCTTCCACCATATGCCCCAATTCCCGATATTTTTTCATAAATTCTGTGTATAGGGACTGCAAGTTAGGATCTCGATTTAACCTTTTCCATAGCGATTCTAATCGAGCAGCCGCTATTTCTCTTGAATCTCCCAAAACCTCGTCCGTTTTCAAGGGCATTTGAACCATATATTGTCCATCTGCCATTCTGCAATGCGTTCCCATAAAATGCCTTTCGCATTCCTTCTCTTCAGCACTTAAAATAGGTATAGACTCATCAATTGTTTCAATTTCAAAAAACCTTTTAAGTGAGTCGTCAATGCTATCAGATTCCTGTAATAACCCACAATAATAATCGCTGGTCTCGGTTGAAATGTCATTTGAGCCGCTAATGATAAAACTGAAAACACTGTCTTGAAGAATTAAGCTAGAGTCCCTAAGTTTCAATTTTTCTGATTTCAATATATCAAAAAATAATTGTGCCCCAAGTAAACCATCGATTTTTCCGGGTTTATAAAATACCGGATCTGCTAAATTTACACCACTAGGCAATTTTCTAAAATCAATATTTAAATGCCTTGCGGGCGTTATGTTTGTGATTTTTGGTACAATGAGAAACAAGTACAAGTCTGAAACCCTAACGAAATCGTAAGGCGAGTTAGAAATTTCAACGCGTACCTTCGATTTAATCGGAATGACAGTTCCATTTAATCCTGCGATTGGCATATTTATTTTTTCTTGTTTCAAACTCAACAAATTGGCGGTGTCTCTGCATAAAACATTCACCATACTACCAGAGTCTAGCAAAAACCGTAAGGGTTGTCTCTTTCCAGCTGCATTCTTCACATAAATCACAGCTGTGGCCAAAACAACAGTCTGAGGGTTATCAGGAGAGCAGCTTGTGCTAGCACAGACAGATAGTGGGGGCTCTTCAAGGGGCTGATCCTCCAAAGCGCCGGAACGCTTGCAGTCATTTTCGCGTGATTCCGAAAATTCGCTTTTCTTTTTTTCTGTATTGGATGCGTAATGCAAAAGTGAATTATGGGGGTTGCCACATAGCTTACAGTTATATTTAAATTTGCATTCTATCACTTTATGTGAGGGGTTAAACATTTTATACACAAGGAATGCTTTTTTACTACAGAAAATCTCTCAGCTGCTGGTAATTCTTTGAATCTGTCGCAAGGATAGATTGGGTGGGTTTGATTGCAAACCACACATACATGTGACACATTAGAATTATGCATTAACAATGTTTTAGCACGAAATTTCTGATTTGAATTACTATTAGATAATTTAGGTTGTGAGACTTTAGAATTAAAATAATTTGTTTTCGTTAACCTTCTAATATACGTGTTCGTTCTTCCAGAAAATTTAAGAACGTTTTGAAATTTGGCACATCATTTGTTTTAAGAGTAAATTCAAATTCCTTTCTGGTGTTCTGATCAATTTTTTGCAACAAAATATTAAGTAACAAAACATCAGCCAAATCATTCCTTTCAAAATTTAGCAGTTTTAATGCACGGAGATTTCCTCTTATATTATCTAGCAATACTCGTAATTGAGCTGGATTTTCCTGAACCTTCGGATAATTTAATATATTCGATATATGTGCATCTACGACAACCCTTTTATTTTGATATCTATCTTCGAGAGCAGAAAGGAGAGATTCAAATGTATCTTCAAGAGTTTCTATTAATTTTACATCACCTTTGAGTGAAGCTTTTAAGTAGAATAGCTTCTGAATCTAATTGCTCATTTTTTCCAATAATAGACATAAATTGATCCTTAAAGCTTTGAAATTCCTGTACCTTTCCTGAAAAGGTCGGGAGAGGAATTTCAGGCAAACTATACTTAATTTCATTTGAACTAGTAAGTTTATTTTCATGGTTTCCAATACTAGATACTTTAAGATTAGAGATAAGTATTTTCAGACTTACCTCTAAATCTTCGTTCTCCATTTCTATTGTTTCGACGTCGGCTAAGTCCTTCGAAGGGTCAACTGCTTCCGGAAGTTGAAAGTAACTATCTTGTAAATTTTTAAGGCTGTCTTTAATTTCACGAATTGTATCCAACTTCGATTTCAATTCGATTTCATCTTTGTTAACATCCAAGGAGGGTCTATAAGAGTCGACGAAAGTTTTTAAGCGAGTCTATTTCGCTTGTAAACTGTTCTTTTTTCTATTTAAAGCGACAAGAGCTTTATTAGCCATAGGTGACCGATTATATTCCAATATTTGCAGCTACAACCAGGATCAATTACAAATACGCATAACTACGATAATAACTATAATTCGCAATATATGAACTAAATATCCATAGGAAGCTGGTTAGCGCTCCGGTCGCTCCGGACCATAATGGAAAGTGCTACAATAGTCCGTCAATATTTAAAGTGAACTTTATTTACAGTATGTACATATCAAAACATATTTACATTTAATTTAGCACAATAGCTAATCAATTTAACGAATTAACTGGGCTTCTATTGCCCCTACAAATCTGCTGACCATACAGCACGAAATTCAAAGTGAAGAGAAAAGATAGGGAGAAAGTATGTAAAACACAGGAGGCGTTCTAGTCTTGGCGTGTTATCGCCCAAGCAGTTGCATTTTAGGACGTAACACCAAGTATATAAATTAATCCAGATGCAATGGGCACCAATCATTTAATTTGTACCCGTTCTATTGAATCAATTCATGCACTTTTTTTTTTTGGTCTTAAAAATGACATTGCTATTCTAAACCTTTATTACTGAACTTTGTTACCTCTTTTGTCCTTTGAAATAAAAAATAAAATTAATTTTATATGTGAATCACACCTGGCATCAAACAAGAAGCTTATAATACACTGCTGGCCACCCAAATTGCAACACCAAGAAAAACAAGAGATATCACAACAAAATTTATTGTGTAGATAACATGTTGACCAAGTAACAAATGATTAAATTTACAGCATTCTATGAAGCGTGGTTCCTGCCAAAATCAGTACCCAGAGTAGCCGCCGTTGTTGGAGATCACAGCTGCCACACGCCTCGGCATTGATTCAAAGAGACTTTGAATGTGTTCTTGGGGTACAGCAGACCAAGCAGCTTCCACACGTTGCCAAAGTTGATCTGGTGTGACAGCTGGGGATGAACTCTGGGTCAGTCGTTGAGCAACCATGGACCACATGTTTTCTATCGGCGAAAGATCCGGAGAGCGCGCCGGCCAGGGAAGCAATTCAATCTGGTGATTGACGAAGAACCCTTGGACAATGCGTGCCACGTGTGGCCGTGCATTATCCTGCTGAAATATGGCTGTTGGCAAGCCCTGAAGGTAAGAAAGGACAACTGGCTCCAACACCTCGGAGATGTAGCGCTGGCTGGTTAAAGTACCGGCAATGCGTACTAGAGGAGTGCGAGAGAGATATCCGATACCGCCCCATACCATAATACCCGGTGCAGGACCAGTGTGACGGTGCATAATGCAGCTGTTCAGCATCCTCTCTCCACGGTGTCTCCAGACTCGAATCCGACCGTCGTGGTGTTGCATACAGAAGCGTGACTCGTCAGTAAAGAGAATTTCATTCCATTCTGTCGTCCACATCCTTCTTTCATCGCACCATTGGCGGCGGAGACGTCTGTGGTTCCGCGTCAGAGGTAGACAAAGCAACGGACGTCTTGCGGACAGACCATTCTGCTGTAAACGACGTCGAATGGTACGCGCAGACACTGGATGATGCGTTACAGACTGAATCTGCTGTGATATGGTTCGTGATGTGACTGAGCGGTCCGTCACTGCCATGCGTACAATCTGCCTGTCATCACGTGACGTGGTGCACTGAGGTCGATGCGGTCGATCACGTCTGTCCGTCGTACCCTCCTGCACCCAACGATCACATATCCGCATCACAGTTGTTTGGTTTCGTCCAATACGACGACCGATTTCCCTGAAAGATAACCCACAATCTCGGTATGCCACTATCCTTCCTCTGTCAAACTCGGATACTTGATCAAAAGATGATCGTTGTTTCCTACGAGGCATAATTTATCGTTTTTTTGAAAAAAAAAGCAAGAAAAACACAATTGCTGTACTTGAAACCGTCGAAATCTCCAAGCCTTAAATAGCGCTTTGAGGTGGCGCCACAGGCGCGCTTGATGTGCGTCTGCGCTGAAATTCTAATCATTTGCATATCTCACCTCAGCTAATGCATGTTGTAAATTTCATATTATTTGCATGCTTCCTTCAGGGTGTTGCATTTACGATGGCCAGCAGTGTATTACTGTGCCAATCCCTCTCTGATGCTTGGCATTATGTATTTCTATTTTGTTGTTTTTGATAAAGACTTTTTGAAAGAATTTTTTTCATGGATATTAAACAGTTATATATATATATTATAGATATATATCTACATAGGATAATCATGATAGTAGATATATTATTTATTCTGACTGTATATATGTAATTGCAGCCAGTTAAAAACTCACTTTGTGGAATCCCCGGGAAATTCTTGAGAGCTTTGGCACCTATGAGATGGGAGATATATCGATTCCCTTTTTTAAAATTTAGATCTGAAGACGTCCTGTATTTGAAAATGAAAGCTGTCATGCCCCTATAGAATCTTGAAGGGAGCTAATAGAAATTTTGAATTTTGAGAGGATATTTATTTGCATATAATATACCGGGTGATCCAAAAGTCAGGACAAACTTTAAAAATTAATAATTCGAAAACGAATCAAGATACAAAGATACGGTTTTCACCAAACAGATGGAAAAGAACCCGGGTTTTGTGTGGCAATGAAACAAAAATAGTTTTGTTGGCGAACAACAGATGGCACTATAGTGTTTTATTTCACCAAAAGATGATTTACAAATGAAAAAATCTGGAATGACTCCCAATCGACTTTTTGAGCACTTACGATTAAGATCATTACCAAGCATTTAAATAAATTTTAATCGATGAATAATTCAAACATATATACCAAACTGAAGCTCAATCAAATGCTCCGTTTAAACGCTAGCGCACTTTCAATAATTTCTCCCCATAGGCAATAATTTAAAAGGAATCTTTGTCGCAGCCCCGTAGAAAAACTATAAGTCCTATACACACCAAATCAATACCGGTCTTGCGACGATGGTTTATAACATATATACCCGATTTGAGCTCAATAGAATGTACCGTTTAAACGCACCTTCAAGAATTTCCCCCCATTGGCCATAATGTAAAAGAAATCTTTGTCATAGCCCTGTAGAAAAACTATAAGTCCTATACACACCAAATCAATACCGGTCTTGCGACGATGGTTTATAACATATATACCCGATTTGAGCTCAATCGAATGCCCCGTTTAGGAGCTATGGTGTTCATTCACGTACACGCATACGCACACATGCATACATACATACATCTCGTAAAAATAGCATAAATGAATTCAGAAGACTTCAAATTGTGTAAACTCACCAAAATCTCAAAGTCGAAATTTTTTCATGATTACAATACTTTCCTTACATGGTACATGTTCGGAAAGTAAAAATGTTGACAACTTACAAGTCAGCTTAATTACAGTTAATTGGTACTACAGTAAATTTTCAATGTGCTGCCCATCATTCAGAAGTACAGTTGTGAGACGAGTCACCACACCGTTCACAGTATTTAGTAGCATTTTTTGCATTATGGCAGACACATTTTGGCAGATGGCATCTTTCAGTGCTGCTAGTGATGCCAGTTGGTCATGGTACACTTTTTACTTCAAGAATCCCCACAGCCAAAAGTCACAGGGCATAAGATCGGGAGATCTTGGAGGCCATGATTGATTAAAGCAGCGACTGATAATGTGATCCTCCCCAAATGTTGAGCGTAGCAGATGTTGCACAGGCAGAACAATATGAGGTGGTGCTCTATCTTGTATAAAGCTGACTGTTTGAAGTGCCTGTTGCGCTTGCAGTTCAGGAATAATGTTGTTCTGTAACAGTGCTGCATATCGCTGACCAGTGACAGAAATTGTTTTGAAACCCGCCTGTGTGACTTCATCGAAAAAAAATGGACCAACTATGAAATCAGCAGTGAAGCCACACCAGACTGTCACTTTACGCTGTTGCAAGGGTACCTCAACAAATGCATGTGGATTTTCTGTGGTCCACACTTGACAATTGTGGGTGTTAACAGTGCCAGAAAGTGTGAAATGCACCTCATCTGTCCAAAGCGCAGTGTGAAGCCAGTTGTGCTGCTCTTCCATTTTATTGAATACCCAATTGGCAAAATCTTGACGAGAGTCGTAGTCAGGAGATTTCAGTTTTGGTTATGCTGCAACTTATAGGGATACTGTTTCAGAGTTATTTGCAGTGCTGTCCACACACTTCCGTATGACACTCCTGTCTGCCTCGAAACTTCTCGGGCACTGTTCTCTCCATGTGTAGAAATCGCCTCCATGGATTGCACCATTTGCTCCACTGTCGTGACAACAGCAGCGGCTGTTGAGGGACGGCCACTTCTTGCATGTGACGCCAAAGATCCAGTAGTTTCAAATTTCTTCATCATTTTGATCAATACAGAAGGCGTTATTGGTCCTTTTCTGCCTTGCACGCCCTTCATGTAGCGATATGCTCACAATGCCGCTGTGGCACTTTCCGCATTTTTATAATAAAGTTTGACTAAGAGGGCTTTCTCAACTGTGGACAGCATTTCCATGTATATAAGCTTCGACTACCATTACCTGCTCCAGTTGCCCCCTTTTATCTCGCTTGTCACTTTGCATAATCCTGTATCAGAAATCCGACAGCGCCAACTGTTGGACACCAAGAAAACTATTTTCGTTTCGTTGCCACACAAAACCTGGTTTCTTTTCCATCCATTTGGTGCAAACCGTATCTTAGTATCTTGATTTGTTTTCGAATTATTAATTTTACAGTTTGTCCTGACTTTTGGATCACCCGGTATATTATTTGCATATGATATATATGTATATATAGGTATTCCGAGTTCTTATAAGATACATATGTTTCATTTTCAAAAAAAGTTACATTTTTTACTCTGAAGAAGTGTTAAGAGAATATTTGTTGGAACTTCTAATCTGGAACTTCTAATTATCATTTGCAAGAAAAATACTTTATTTAGCAAACTGTAACAAAGCTTGTACAATTTTCACCCTGTGAATAACACAGTTGATTTTATAACTTAAAAAAAGATGACAGATATCCACTTTGTTACCAAATATAAAATTAAAAAAAGTTAATATAAGCCTTTTAGATTTTATATGTATTATTTGGCATATGACAAATAACAAAAAAATGCCTTAATATCTACTTACATAATACGCTAACGTATGCGGTACCAGAATTGATTCTATTTCTATGCTTCGAACGGCAACAACTAGATGTAAATTTTTTCATAACAATAACACACATGCAAAAATTCAAGCTAACAGTTCAATGACATCAAATGAAGCAAGCATATTCATTACTGGTTACTTTTACTTACGTCAGGCAGTAGCTAGATTACAAAGTAACAATAATTCATATGCGAAAGAGAGATTTTTGAATATTTTCACAGCTTTAATGGAATTTTCAATATTTGGTGCATTTATCGCACGTCCAAAAATAAATAAATAAATACATAAATAAAAAATAAAATGTCAACATGCCGTGGACTAAAGCAGATTTTAGCCATTTCCTGTTTCTTTTATATTGTTGTAACCTGGGATGCGTATTAAATAATGCAATGGTACTTACCGTATATCTCGACATATAACACACACATTCAACTTTAATTACTTCATTTTTTCATCTGCGTATTATACACCGAATATAAAATGCAGAGTATAAAAATTTAAGATACATTGCTGGAAGCCTAAATTTACTGATGCGTGTTATACGCTGGGATATACTTTATCTATTATTTCGGTGGTCCGCCAAGATAAATGCCAGACACATGAAATAATTGATGGTTTGAAATACGATTGGTAATTGTTTGCCAGCACATTTGACGAAAAAACGGTTGCGGGAATGAACGGTGGCATAGTACATATGTACCAATGCAACCATACCAGGGGCGTAGCCAAGGGGGGGGGGTCATAACCTCCTTCCCCCCATGAGGATTTTTTTTGCCATATAAAATGTATATTCTTCACTCACTTATCACGCACACATATACATTTATGTGAGTTGCAGTAGTCGTAACATCCCCCCCCCCATGAAAAATTTCTGGCTACGCCACTGAACCATATTATAAAAACACCGGGTTGCTGACTTTGGTATATTAACTCTGGTGTTATTAAACTAGAAAAGTATCCATTAGTACTTATATATTATCCCCGCAGTGCTCCAAGACGAGCGATTTTTCACGAAGATAAATGCTAGACACAAGAAATTATTGATAGTTTGGAGTACGATTGGCAACAGTTTGCCAGCACATTTGATGTAAAAATAGTTTGGCGGGAATGACTGCTGGGATCATATGTAAGTAGCAGATAGCCCACAGCTTTTGCAATTAAGAAGTGTTCCTGTAGGAATTTGTGCAATATGTTATCATCCAATACAATATTTTTATAATCATTCTATGAATGGAAATGTCACTATATTTATATAATTATGCCTTTTCATACATTTTACAATTCTAGTACTTAGAGTCACTACCATGGCCAACACTGGCTTTTATGTTGATACCCAAAATTAGCAGCAGCCCTAACCTAAATAAATTTAATGACAAATACTGTTAAAACAAAGAAATATGATTTTTGTTGACGTGAGTCCCATAATTTGGTCAACACTGCAATGTATAAGGAACAGTAATGGGGTGCCGAAGCTGGCCGCCTTGGCGGCTAGTTAAAATAATACACATGTTCAATGAATTAACAAATAAATAAATGACCAGAACATTGAACAAAAACGGTTGTTGAAATGTAAAATTAATTAAAAACTTTGTAAAATGAAACACATAAAAGGATATTTGGCAGTATGATCATTTTCATACAAAAGTTCAGCCCCCCCCCCCCCCAAAAAAAAAAAAAAAAAAAAAAAATTCCACCATCCACATAATCGGTAATGATAGAAATGAAATACACAACACAGAGGCAGTTGCCATTCGGACAAAGGAAAAGAAAGTAATCGGAGAATAAAAGAAGAATGGAGGTGGGAGAAAAAGATACCAATAACAGGATATTATGAGAGAAAAAAAAAAAACCCAAAATGAATAGTACTCGCAAAGCTTTTTCACATTCACATGTACGTTGTTAATATTTGTTTGTATGGGTGTTTTTAAAACTAATATATTTCATTATTCCAGACATGCTTGTGCCTAAATCAAAGATGGCTGCTGTACACAGACCATGTGTAAAACATAAAGAAGAAGCAAAAGCTGAAAAATCCATGAGAGATTCTAAGTAATTTTGATATATACATTTATATATCCATGCCTTACTTGGATAGAGATATTTTATATAAAATTTTATTATTTTATATTCTTTGTGCTGCAACTATATTAATACACATTTTTTTTAGGAAATTGAAGACAGAATATAAAGCTAAGTATAAACCATTCACATCATATGTTTATGTAGATGGACAGTGGAAAAAAACATCCAGGCTTGTTAGAGTAAGCAATTTCTCTGCATTTTTATTCGAAATAGCATTTAATAGATGACTTAGTTTGTGTTGGGTCCGTGGATGAAATGCCAAGTATGTCATGAAAATGACCCACAGTTTGAGTTGTACCACTAGAGGTGAAGGCTTTAAAAATTGACGACACTTTATATTTTCTCTACTTAAATTTATTTAAACATTGCACAAAAAGAACACTTACAAAACAAAAAATTAAAAACAATTTCAGATTTTAAGATAAACCAGGCCATCTGCAATAAATTTAAATGGAAAAATTTCCAGTTCCAATGCAAGCCTTTTATAAAATATCTGGTAGAAATACATCATGCCCTTCCCATGACTAGGGCAACCTTCTAGCTGTATCAGCAGCCTGGCCTGTGTGTTTTCTCATAAAGCAGACACTTTATATACTATATAAAACAGGTTAATTTTACAGTTACAGAATAAAAAGTATGCAACATTTGCATAAAATAAAGGTTCAATAAATTTGCATATTGAAAACAACCTCAGAAAATTGCCTTTCACTTCAGGCTTTTCACTCTCCACCCATGGTTTAAACATTAGTTAAAAGTCCTACCCTAACCAGAACTAATTCTCTTACCCCCATGATTCTTTAGAGAACCTAAGCATCTATTTGTCAAAAGGAAGACCCTTATTTTTCAGGAAGCATGACATCATTAAACTACTGGGCCATAGTTCAGAGGCTATTTCCATCCAGCAGCAGTAGTCAACAACTAAACACAACAACTTTGAATAACAAATTTGCACAACTTTGCTCAACAAATATTGAGCTTAGGTTTTTAAATTTTACTTTGAAGTTGTCTTGGGTCTTCAATGAATAAAAAGTATATTATTTCAATTTTATTTATTTAATTATTTTTTTTTCCAATAAGAATTAGGGGTTTTATTTTGTTTACATTTTTAACATATTAGAGATACTACTATTTAGGGTTATGAAGTTTAAAACCATTTGAATTTTATTTTTAAACTGATATTAATTACTTTTAGTTGAACTTTAATACAATTAAGATAGGTTTAACCCATGGGTGAATAACATAAACAAAACTTAAGACTAATTGGCACATGAAAAATATGAAATAGATGGCTGATGCAAAGCCAGGGGAAAACAATTGGGCAAAATAAATTTTTAGCATCTTAAATTTGAATTCAGTTAAATATATTCAGTTTAATAAAAATTATTTAGCTCCAACAGTTTGAAGATAAATGCCTTATAAAAACCTATATTTCTCATATGGGTGTAGTAAGTGTTTCTTTTGGAATTTGGAAATCCAGATTTTCATGTATTGATCACATACACACAAGGTCAAATTTGGCCATTAAGTTATTACGTATATCAGAAGAGAGAAAAGTGGAATTCGAAAGACTTTTCTTGAACATTCGATGCGTGCATCTGCACACAGAGTAGAAAAAAGAAACAACAAAACACTGCAGTCTGGGAGCAGTGCAGTACTGCAAGTTAGGCTTTTATATGAATAAGTGTGAAAAGTGGATGGTAAGAAATAAATAAATAAAACAGACTGCAGCTGCAAGTTTGATTAGCATAGCTAAAGGCAGGAAATCTAATTGATGTAAAAGTACGTTATTGCCTTACGAATGAAATGGCTGAAAGGAAATTTGAAAGTTTTAAAAACAGTTACTGTTAAAAACTTTAATTAATTTAATTTAGAATAGATCATTAGTTTAAATTTAGACAAAAGTAATTAAGGTTTGAATTAATAATTTTTCATAAAAAATATGCATATTGTGTCAACGTGACATATACTGACACATAGTTGTAGTTACGGAAATTTTAAATTTTTGTACGGCTACACCTATTTTTTTCAATTGCAAAATGATCAGTCCATGCTAAAATCCTAAAGAGTGTTGGAATGGTACGTGCATTACCCCCCCCCCCCCAAAAAAAAAAAAGGGCATGTTACTCACATACAAAAAACACTATGTGGAGACTGGAGACCATTCATTAAGGTATGCTGTATTTGACCACTGGCTAAATGGCAACTGTTGCCTGTTGCATAGGAGGAATCATTTGACTTGTAAAGGAGAACTGCATGCTGGTTTTTTCTCAGTGTAAGCACACAGTTGTTGTGTGCCCTGACTCCCTCCCCCATTTGTAAAGCTGGGGTTTTTTTGTACTTGCATATCGTTCTGTCTTTTGCATTCACAATTCAAAGTATTCTTCCTATGTTACAGGTGACAGTTACCGCATAGCTAGTTGACAAACACAGCATAACTTCATAAACAGTCTACAGGCCACATGCAAAATAATCAGTAGAAGTAAAATGCAGAGGATGGACTGAAATAAATTAAATTCCACAGTTGAATAAGATGTTTATTAACATTTTTCTATGCAGCAAATGTGTACAGTAGTTAATCCCTTCCCTGCTCATGCTCACCTGATGGCTCACATCATCACCCCAGTTCCAATAATATAATTTAATGGGTGCAACACTTGCCCTGAGTGAGATTTACAGCGTTGTATATACAATACCAGAAGAACCATTAACTTTAGCATCACAAATACATGGTATTACATTGAATTATTATTATTATCATATATGGTATTACCATATTATTGAAGTATGCTTTCCAGACATTCGTTCGCACCTTTGATCTCATGTGGAAAACTATGTGATCTTCCTCCTTCTCTCAGCTTGCCTAAACTATATAACTATCAAATCAACTTGAATAAAATTCAGTTAAATCTTAATCTGTCTGTATTTCTACAATTAATTTAACATGTAAATTTGAAATGGTCTTCTACAATCCAAGCAGTAAATCCCTTGTCAGAAATTTAAGAAAAATGGTGGACTGGGGCTTAGTGGCACGAGATCCAGATAAGATGTATTGCGGCAATGTTTAAGAAGGAAATGAGAGCATATTGAGAATGTTGCACTGATGAGTACTTCTACACTTATCTCATTTTATTTTGTGATAAAATTATAAAATGTTTTGAATCATCTAAATGTAAGTATTCTGCTTCTCAAGGCTGTATGTTTTATATAATAAGTCTTACTGAACCATATCTAGAAAAAGATCACTATTTGAAAATACAAATATGATTTATATGTGAGCTATTGTTTTAAAAAAGTTAGATTGTATCCCCCCCCCCCCAATCTCTTCAATTGCACATTTTCTTTTGCTTTTTATTTAGGTTCCTGAAAAAACTAGTAAAAATACTGAACCATGGTTTGTTGAGGTTGTTGAGAGATTGCAAAAGGCCAATGAATATAGATGGAGGGGTCATGGTCATCCTGTTTATGGGGAGCTGTTACCAGATATATATAAAAAGCCCCCTGAGGTTCCAACCCCTCGACCTAAAGTTGTTGCTCCGGAGCTTCTCGCCAATCAACCCAAGTAAGCTGTGTAACTGCAATCTTACACATTCTTTAATTATGGACAATTCTACTGTAACAGATGTATCAGTTGGTACCCACAAAACACTCTTTAAAATCTCCAAATATGTTAGATTTTCATTTCTTTTGCATGAACTTTAGGAAGAACATGCTCTACTTCAATATAAGGAAATTGAATTTTGAAGATTTCTAGAAACAGTATTTCTTTTTTTGCTCCAGTAACAGATGTATTTGACAAATGAAAATAATTTTTATACCTTTATAAAAATTAAAAGTATTCTGAAATTTAATTGCAATTTATTTGAAACAACAAAAGTATGGTAATTATGTATGAATTCATTTGATTCTTATTGACATTTTACCCAGATTTTTTTACTTATTATTCTAACAGATGTATCAGCTCTGAATTCATTACACATTTTATTTAAAAAATTTAAATAGCAATTATGGCCCATTTCAAGTAAACAGAAACTATTCAACTTATATATTTATTAGCATTAAATAATTGCAGCTTATTTCAAGTTACTCCATGAAGTTATGTTCACAAAGACTGTCCTCCTCTGCTCTTCATTGAAGTTTTTGGAAGTAATGTTATGATTTCTCGCTCACTGATTATTAAAACATCATTTGAAGGCCACACAAACTTTTCTCCAACTTTCTTAAGGAACTTCACTGATATATTGGTACTTAGAGAATCAAAAACATCGGTGATTTGCCCAACAAAGTGATGGAATATTTTCTTCTCTGGCTACAATTCAATTGAAACCCATTTCCCAGGCTCTAAATTGTAACCCAAATTTAGTAGGCTCCGTGTGACAGTTCAGTTTTCATGGTGTGAAACTTTCCAGTTTGAAAGTTGAATTTAATTATTGGATGGCTGTTTGATACAGCAGAATACTTGATGAAGTACCTGCCTTCAGCCTTGATGCAGTGCAGTGTATGGGTGGAAGATATTGCTTTAAAACCAATCCATCTCTCTTCAAATTTATTATTTTAGATTTTAGAATGAAAATGACTACTGTCTTCTTGCATACAGCTTCTGTGCATTTGACAAAACTTATATACTGTAAATGATATTTACAGTATATCAATGTGCTTTGGTCTCCTCCAAAACATGGTGCTTTAGTTAACCACCAATTTTGCCCATCGCTTTTTATTGTGAAAAGTGGCCAAGGAGGAAGAAGAAAAGTCAAGAAACTCTTATTTACAGATTTTCCCCATAAAGTTGACATTGCATAAATTAAATTTCTGTTTTAAATATTGTCCAGCTCCATCAGAAAAAATGTCAGTTTCACAAACAGTAGGATACAAACACACAAAAACCTTAATAACCTAAGAAATATATGAACTTCATATTTATCATGTTGCATAGTCTGAACTTACAAAATTATGACTTCATTATATTGTATATGCAGTGGCAGATCCTCTATTTGAACACATGAGCATGTGAACCCCTCAAAGGAAAAACTAAAAAATACAGACAATCAGCAAATTAAATTTTTTTAAATATTAAGTTCACTTCTAGATTTTTGTGAATTTAAAACATTTTTCTCTTCTTTTCTCTCTGTTATTAAATACGCTTATCATAGCTAATGCACTGTATTGTACGTTACTACAGCATAAAACATCAGGTCTTTCCTCGATTGCATGTATAATGCAGGCATGAGAGTTTTCTGCAGATTTGTGGAAAACCGCAGTTTTGTTTATTTTATAGATCGGCAAAAATTGATGTATTTTTGCTCCTCCATCCCAATTGCAATCTTTTCCCATCCATTTTGAGAGTGAATATTTTTCCTATAGCCTTTCCATTGTTGAAATTTCTTTGTTTTTTCAAACATTTTCAGTTGTGACCCTAATTTCACTTTTCTTGTTATTTTCAGTTTCGTTCAAAATTACCTTCACGTGTAATTTCTGCTTTTTTCCAATTTTGTCACTCTCATCCCTGATAATGGAAGAAATGTTCTTCTAAATTGCTCTCTGAGAACAGATGCGGATAGAGAAACTTGAGGGGTACTTGGAGAATCAACTACTGCTGATATCATTCCGTTTGCACATTTTCAGTTTACAAACTGATCATTGAGATTATCTCTTCTGAATTCTTCAGTAACTAGAGTAGATAGTTAAGATGGCACTTAGAAAAATATGTGTTTCATAGCTAAAGAATTACATTTTTCAACATTTTCTTTGGAAAGGAAGATTGAAAAAAAAATTATTCAAGCCAACACCTTTGCTAAAACTTATCCAGGTGACAAAATGTAAGACTAGAGATTTGTGGTTTCTTTTAGTTTTATGCATTGTTTTCCTTTAATTGCTGAAAAAGTAGGCACTATATTTAACAAGTTGCATTGTATCTGCATATAAATTTCTAAAATTGCTTTGTGAACCTCCATTTAAATAACTCATGGGCCACCACTGCGTATATGATTTCATTACATCTTGTTGCCAGATAACAACAGTAAAAATTTGCAACCTAATAATTTGTCCAATGAGCACATTGCACCTCATCTTGTTATGCAATTATATAGTTTTCTGCAAAGTCAGTTTTAACTAAAGCTCTTCTTGGATCTAGTTTAATATACATTTTTTACTTTGCATATTATTCAGCTTTTTAATCTTTTATGTATCAGAGGAATAAAAACTTGGGCAACAACTTCTTTAAGACATCAGTGACATCACTCACTGTGTCTTCATACATTACTAACACAATTATTCTCTCCAGTTTTCTCCCATCCATACTATTTCATTTGTGTAGAGACATTATCTTCTTGCAGAATGATTTCTGAGACACTGGTGTCTTCATATGTAGCATTTACACAAAACTCACACTCAAAAGTCTGGAAATTTGCACAAGAAGACAATTATCAGTCATACATTTTTCACTTTGAATGTTACACATTAACCTCTCTACATCATCTTGTGCTTTCTCAGGAAATGCAGTCTTCAAACAGATTCAGATTTCAATTTTTTTAGAACAATGTCTATGCTTGCATGTAATGACGCACCAAATACCATATTTTGCTGAATAAGAAGAAGTAAATTTTTGCTTAAAATTCTTGCTGAATATTTGGGCAAACACCAAATATTTGGTTAAAATTTATTAAACTTTAATTATTTTTGTAGCCTCACTTTCGGGTATAATGAAATATTTTTCATTGTACCCCGGATGGATGCATTCACTTAAAATAAAGATGTTACTATTAAATATTTAGATTGAGATCTCCATAGAGCACATAAAGTTAACTAGGATTTGTTTTTAATTCGTACTCAATCTTCAGACTCTGAAGATGGTGACAATCCAGGTTGTCTTTCAACTAACAATCCAAATAGTACAGATTATGAGGTATTCTGACATAAAATGTATGGCACAAGCAGTATCGCTCTAAACAATTATGTTTTAATCAAGTAAGGTGAACTTAAATGTAAAGGAATGTACTCTGTTGGGGATATAATAAATTTAAGTCAAACAGAATGCGAAGTTCTGTACGTCAAATGACCGAGTCCAAGCTTCAGATATGTGCATTCTTCGGAAACATACTTTACAAAAAAAGCTCAAATTGTATCAAAACTACCACCTCCTGTTTTCCTTCATGTGACACAGATAGGAAAGCAGAAATGCCAATTTTTGAATTTGATTTAAGTGTATTTAATACAAAATGAAAAACTATAGGCTAACCTCTAATAAAAGTATTATGTTTTTATCTTCAGCTATAACAGTTTGATTAAATTTGTTTTTAGGTCTCATTAATGTTTATTATAACAGTACATAAAACATTTATACTGAAATTTGAATTTTGACTCATTTAAGTGTTTGTGAAGTGTTATTAAGTATTTCATTGTACTCCAGTATAAGGGGCACCATGAAACACTGAGAGACATTTACTTTTTGTAATTTTTAAAATATGAAAATGCTATTTACAAACTCATAAACATTCATTTAGATGGGAAAAAGAGTAGATTAAAAGTGCCCATTAATTTTATTTATGTATGCAAATTTGTAAACAGAAAAAAAATAAAGCAAATTTTGTTTCATTGTACCCAAACTTCCCTAATCAGTTACAATGTTCATACATTAACGATTTCCCAGACAATGTGTGCTTTTATGTATGACAGGACAAAACACCATCTATTGATGAGAAATGTCAATTTTCTAAGACAATTAAAAATGATTGTTGTACTACATGGATGTAGCATTTTAATTGGCCACAACTAGTATATACTGTATATCTTAAAAATTTAATGAGAGATTGAATAGGGTACCTCTGTTACTTAGTGTGATACATCTGTAAATGATGGGAAAATGTTACATCTGTTACCACATAAAAAATTCAATAATATCAGATTTTTTTTTGTTAGGTTACTGTTCCAATCTATTGTTAGAAAAATGTGTTGATGAATAAAATTGAATCAGTAATGATTACTGGGTGAGAAATATTACTAGTGGACATATCAATATTTAATGGCATTTCTAAATATTCCATTTCATTATTTGATAATACATAAAGATTTTTTAATTTACTTTAAGCATTGGTCTAGTGTAAAAATTAACCATTATTGTTCTAAACTCATTAAGCTTTTTATACATCAAAGAGTAAAATTAAATTACTGGGTTTATATTTTGTTTTTGTGCCTTTACATATCAAGTAATATTTTGCACAAAATACCAACATGAAGCTCAATTTTTAATAAGCTTTAGGCTTTGTTTAAAAAAGAAGCATTTTAATTAATTTATACAACTTTAATTTTTATGTGCTTTGAGGCTCACTTCAAAATGGAACTGCCCTTGTATAAACACCGTAATGATAATTATAATTTTCAAACACCCCTCCAGTGGCATAGCACTAGCACGTTGAACTGGGAGACGGAGGGTGCCTGGTTCGAAACCAGGTCGTGTCCGCCGACCAAACCGTTCAGAGTTTTCTGTGGTTTTCTCCAAAACCTTGCATAAATACAGGTTAGGAGCCCTTAGAATGTCTCCCACTGAGGTCAATCCCACCCCCTGCCTAGATCCCTAGTGTAGGTAATTGGCCATAACCTACATTTTCATTTACTATATTTTCAAACTTTCAAGGAGCTTTTAAAGTTACAATGCTAGAAAGCGGAATAAATTATTTATGAGTTTAAAATGTACCAGGAGATAAAAGCATTCTCCCCTTTGTTTTACTTTACATAATACTGATAAGACTGTAGGAAAGACAGCAAAATCTGTTATATATTTAGCACCACCCAGGAGGCATGTGCAGCTTAAGGATTGCTACAAATGCATATAACACTATCCCTCCTTATATAATATTTGGAGAGCATCTTTTTTCTTGTCCTGCTATACAAGATGTCCTTTCCTCCGAGTTTTTTAAGACTCTCTCTATTACTGGGGCAATTCCTTTTATTTATTGGACTGCTAGGCTCTGTATGCTCTAGAGAGTTTATGCGAGCATAATTAAAAAAACTTAAGAAAAGTACGTAAAAAGAAAAAAAAAAGTGTCACAAAATAGAGGTGTTAGGTTAGAATTTGCCAAAGTTCTAGAATTAATTTCTTTTTCAAGTATATATATATATATATATATACATATTTTTTACTTCCTTGTATGGAGTATAAGAAAGTAATGTGATCAGGGAAAACTTCGAGAGCCAGATTTCGACGAAAAAACCGATTTTGACTACCTCTAAATTTATTTTAAAGATTTTTTTCAATGCATCTCATTGTAAGCTAGCATGCACGTTCATATAAATGTGTGTGCAACTCATTTTGACCAACTCTGAGTCTATTTTCACCATTTTTTTTTCATGCCGTCTGTATGTACATACGTAACTCGCATATCTCTAAAACTATTGGTCGTACAATGTTGAAACTATATTTGGGATTTTTGTAACATCTAGTTGTGCAACTCCCTTTTTGGTCCCAATCGACTGGATAGTTTATCTACAGCGCCTCGCAAAAGATTCTAAATATATTACACTATATGGGCAGGAATTCATTAAAGCATATTTTAGAGGTATTAAGCTATTTCAAATGACTCGGAAGTAATATATGTTGTTAAGGGTTACAAAATGAATTTCTTCATCGAAAATAGTGTCTTTATCATTTATAATTCTGCTACAGGAACACTCAAAAGATTTACAACACATTACACTCAATGGCAGTTTTAGGGACATTCATCCTTTTAAAGGACAATACCGTCCTACCATATAGTGTGGTAATGGTCTGTCTACAGTCACGTGCCTCCCTCAAAAATTATGCCAAAAGTCGCCAAGTTTGGAGACTTTTGGTGTACACGTGTATGTATTTATTTTTCATATTACAAATCTATTAGTCATAGAATGTTGAAATTTCATTAGATTGTTGTAACATCTAGTTGTGCATCTCGATTTTTGCTTCTAATCTACTGAAGAGTTTATTTACAGGACCACCCAAAAGGATTTCCATACATCAATGTCTATGGACATCGTCAATCTATAAGTCTGTAGCCAGTCATTTTTTGGTCCATGCGCAAAATCTCGCGATTTCTCATCGACCTTATCGAGTTTTACCAAATATCACCAAATTTAATGCCAAAAATAATTATGTATTCTGCATAACTCAACTTTTAATTGTAGAATGTTGAAATTATGTATTTAGAATTATTGTAATATCTAACTGAGCATCTCTTTTTAACACTTTCCAACAAGGTGTCTCTGATTTCGGTTTTTCTGTCTGTCTGTCCGTACACACTCCTGTAAATATGCATCCATTTCTACAAAATTTGTTATTCCTATGTACTGTACCTGTGCCGTATTAAAAGTGGTGTATGCAGTATTCATAGTTCTTATACAGGAAGACTCAAAAGTATTCCAATACATTACACTTTACATGCAGTGATTCTGTAAAGCGTGTTTTAGAAATATTCGGCTATTTGAAATGAATTAAAATGTTATATGTTATTAAGGATTACAAGAAAAAGCTCACCATCAAAAAGAGTGTCTGTATCATTAATAGTTCTTCTACAATAGTACTGAAAATAATTCCGATACACTACGGTCAATAGCAGTTTAAAGCACAATATATCGTACTATATAATTTGTTACTGATCTAACGAGGATCGGTGCCCCCTTAAAAGGTCTGCCAAAAGTTGCTAAGATTGGCGACTTGCGGTTAATCATCAAATATGGTGCAAAGAAAATGTTTCGAAAAATGAACCCAGCTTGGCGATATTTTCATTATTTGGCAAGGGAAAAAAAAAAAAAAAAAAAAAAAAAACAACGTAATGCTATAATGTAATTTTTGATATGTCTATGTATTTAAATTTTCAAATCTCAAAAATTATTAGTTGTAGAATGTTGAAATTTCATATATATAAGATTGTTGTAACATCTAGTTGTGCATCTGGATTTTTGGTTCCAATCTGCTGGTGAGTTATTTACAGGACCATCCAAAAGAATTTCAATACATTAATGTCTATGGACATCTTCAATATATTACATCTGTAGTGAGTCATTGTTTGGTCCATGCCCAAAATCTCGCCATTTGTCATCAACATAGGCGAATTTTTCTGAAATATTGCCAAATTTGGCAATAGTCAGTCATTGTTTGGTCCATGCCTAAAATCTCTCCATTTGTCATTGACCTTGACGAGGTTTGCTGAAATATCACCAAATTTGACAGTAGTCAATCATTTGGTCCATGGCGAAAATATCTCCATTTGTTATCGTCCTTGACAGGCTTTGGCAAAATACCGCCAAATTTGGCGATAGTCAGTCATTGTTTGGTCTATGCCCAAAATCCCACATTTGTCATTGACCTTGGCGAGTTTTGCCGAAATATCACCAAATTTGGCACCAAAAATTAATTTTGCATTTCGTATAACTCTAAAACTTTTAACTGTAGAATGTTGAAATTTTGTATTTAAAACTATTCTTACATCTAGCTGCGTTTCTTTTTAGATTGCAATCGACTTGGCAATTTATTTACAGGGTCAGCCAAATGACTTTAAATACATTAAGGTGTTAGGCAAGTTGAAGTGTTTAGGCTGATTAATTTTATTTTTTACCAACTATGCGAAAAATTCCAGAGCTGGGAATTTTTCGCATAGTTGGTAAAAAATAAAATTAATCAGCCTAAACATTCCAACTCGCCTAATAACTTGAAAGGTTGATAGAATCACTTTCTAAAATATATACATTAAGGTGTTTGGAAACATTCAATTCATTGAAAGTCTGTGGTCAATTACTACTTTGGATATCCCCAAAATCTCGCAGACTATCTCAAGCTTGTTGGCTTTTGGCAAAATATTGCCAAATTAAGTGTCTGAAGAAAATCTTTCAAATTGAACCCAGCTTGGCGATATCGGAAATATTCGGCTAGAAATCGCTAAACCATTGTATTACTGCAGTATTTTATCTCTTTCAAACAAAATAAATTTAGATGAAGTGTGCTGAAAATATTTCTAATTTAATAGACGTGTAAGGAAGTCATGTGTTGTCCACATCAGACTTTTTTCATTTTTGAAAATGACTTTTGTTTTTTATTTTTTACAAAAGCAAAATAAATTTTATTGTTCAACTCATTTTTTGTGCATGAAATTCTGAATTATTCATCACATTTAGATCAAGGAATGTTAGTAAAAGGTCACTGAAAAGTCAAGAATGATACATGCCTAAAAAATCGCAGACATTATCACATTTCAAAATGGTCTATCAATATATTTCATTTAACAACCCTTTTTTAAACTAATAATGCAATTTTCATTTTTTATGTATGTGTTAAACGTATAATTCACTTATTTTTTAATTGTTGAAAGCTAGGCTCTTTTTTTCTTATAATTTCATTTCTGAGATACAAGTGAAGCAGTCAAATTATATTTTTTGTTTAATGTGATTATTTTTTGAAATGAGAACTCTATAACTGCAATTTTACTGCAATTTATTGAAAATATGTGATATAACCACAGTATGTAATTTCAGCAGTATTAATTAAAATGAGAAAAATCCTTCAAACAATGGATAAAGTGAGATCTTGAGTATTGAAAAAGTGCATAATGTCACATATCACACTTTTTTGTAGAAGCTTAATGTTGCCTTTAAACAGTAAAAATTAAGTAAGTTAAATACTTTATATTCATGGACAGGGGGGCGAAAATATTTCTATGATCTTCAAAATTAGTTTAAAAAAAAAAAAAAGAAGGCATTTTTTGTATCTGGAAAAATAAGAAATGTTCTATTGTCTAAGCTGAAAATAATTTTAAATAGTAATTATCCATCATTTGCTCTATATTTTAATAATTTTATTTAAAAGACTATATTCTGTTTTAGTGTTGACCATAAAATTTGAATGTGAGACAAATTTTTCAGATATCCAGATAAAACTGGAGACATTGCAAAAGATTATGATGGGTATCATGGGTCAAAAGGTAAGAATGTGGGAAGTTAATAGCATTAAAGGGGTATGGTATTATTTAGAAAAAATGACAGGAGTTGTTGAAATAGGTATGTATGTGGTAATAAGATGATTTTTTTTTTTTCACACAGTTATTGCAATTATTAGTGTATTGTAATTTAAATGGAATGCAATAAAATAGCTCTATTGTGTAATTCTTAAAATTAAAAATATATACTGTAAAATGGATTTACTTTTAAAAGCATATGGCAATTTCTCTACCTTGCACGGCAAATAGTTTCATTCATAGATAGTGTTTGTGGTGTGTATATATATCCTCATAAATATGGCCTTCTTCTAAACCCACATATTCAGTTGGTCTGATATATCTTATTTTTAAAAAGGTAGACTAAATTATTTGATGTTCAGAGCTAAATTTTTATGTTTCAGAGTGTGAAATATATTAAGAAATGTTATTTTTAATTTTATATAAGGTGTCATCAGACTATTTCAAAGCGTAGTGATGTTTTAAAGAAAGAAACTGTCTTAGAACCTATTGCTGAGAAAAAGAAAGAGAGGAAAACATCTCCCCAATTAAGTATGTATTCAGTATATACTTGGCAAAAAAAGAATTAAAAAAAAAATTTTTTTTTGAGAAATTATATAAAAAGCTTGTAGATATGTTAAATAAAATCGTAATACATAAAAAGAAATAAATTAAGTAATACATAATTAGAAATGTTCTTTATACTGACGTGGATGTAGTAGGACTTGAAATTAGCGGTCATTAGTCATATTTTGCAACTGTAAATTTTGTTTTGGTGACCAAGATTTCAGAACCAGTTGTTATTTTGGATCCCTAATTTATTTCCCAAAATTGCACCCTTGATCACTACCATGTGACTGTTTGTACCTGGTGGCCCTTTCAGTATTTTTTTGTTTGTTTGTTTGGCCACCTTGCTGTCTGACATTTTTATTCTCCTGCAGGGATAAATGGAGGGGAAAAAAGGAATTTTGAGTCCATTTTGTGGACTGTCACAAAACTTAAATTTATTAAAATGCAGCCTTTCACAGTAGCAAATCTAATGCTTGACGGGCACCAGAGGCCCCGACTGCCACTAGAGGCCCTGACTTTGAAAATTCTTTGAGAGAAAAATTAAATAAGCTCAAAATTGAAGCAATTCATTACATGTGCAAACTTGATAAGAAGGAATCAGTATATAATTTGAAGGGGCCGTTTCCTGCTGTCCAGCCTCCAAGACAGGGGTGAACAAATAGCGGCTCTCTAATTTTTTTTTTTTTTTTTTTTTTTTTATGGCGAAGACAGTCTGAAAAATTCCCCTTGAACCGAGATTTCTGAAAAAAATAATTATTACCAAATCTAAAAATTTTTTAAATTCCTACTTTCGAAACTGTGCTTTTGTTAAGATTTTGGGATTATCGGCATAAGTTACAAGACGAGATCAGAAAAAGATTTCAGGATTGCTTAAATTCAATTTGCTGTCTCTCCACATCACTGCTGATATGACATGCTGCTTGACACAGCATCTGAGAAGCTGCAGCTTGAACTTATTGACATGCAATCAGATCATTCTATGACAGATATGTTTAATGCTGTGCCATTAATTGAATTTTACAAATCAATGCCTGCTGACAAATTTTCATGTACAGTGAAATTTACTGGGAAAATATTTTCTATAATTGGGTCTACATATATTTGTGAGCAAAGTTTTTCTTCCTTGAAGATCAACTAGAGTAAATATAGATGCTCTTTGGCGGACATTAACTTGCATGCTGCAATAAGAATCTCAGCAAGCAATCTCATTCTTGTTTTTTAAAAAATGTAGGAAAGTGTGTCATTTGTCTCATTAACATGAATTAATTAAATTTGCTTGGAGCTATCTATATATTATTTTGAAACATGTTTTTCTTTCGACAATCGAATTGAGAGAACGGCTGGGTGTAAAAACTCGGTTGAGGTGTCTGAAGAAAGGTCTCGGCCCTTAGATGTGCCATCAAAAGAGAATATCAGAAAAAGTCGAACGGTTTAGGCGTGGGGGAACGGCAAAGGTGCAAATTTTCGCCATAGAAATAACATTGTGGTTTATTAACGCAGACGATTGATGACGAAGACGATTGCCTTAGCTCCACAAGGTTTGATTTATTTGGAAAAATATTTGTTAGAAATTGCATCCGATTGTAAATGCTGTGTGGCAAATGTGGCAACAGTGTGTAGTGATAATAAATGTGTTGTAAAAAATAGAATCAGATTTAATTAGTTAATTATTACGTGTTATAAGAAAGCGCTTTTAAAGTGGAGAAGCAAACGCATTCTTTATTTAAGGGCTTTATCGCTTATCTGTTAATTTGGAACGCGTTTTTACTGTATCCATTAATTTAGAGAACGGCTAGGTGTAAAAAAAATTAAAATGTCTAAAAAAAGCCTTAGCTCGTAGATGCGTGGTCAAAAGAGAAAAATAGAAAAAATGAAGCATGGCGGAACATCAAATGTTCAATTTTTCGCCATAGAAACAACATTGCGGTTTATTAAATACATTTGGCAATCATAAAATTTATTTTTATTTTGGTGCTTTATCGCTTATTTCCTTAAGTTTTTCTGTATATTAATTTGAAACATATTTTTCTGGTATCAAATAATATTGAAAGAACAGCTATGTGTAAAAATTTGGCTGAGGGCTCTAAAAAAAGGTTTTGGTCCGTAGATGTGTCATCTAAAGAGAAAAATTTTAAGTCAAAGAGATCAGACGCGGCAGAACTTCAAATGTGCAATTTTTCGCCATAGAAATAACATTGTGGTGTATTAAATACATTTTGCAGTCATAAAAAGCCTTCTTTATCTTGGCACTTTGCACTAGGGTGCTATTTCGTTCACGCCCAGACTTTGTCTACTCAACTCTGTCGACATGATTTGTGGACAGGTTTTCTAGAGATGAACTACCATGGTGAAAATCTTTTTAAACGTGTTTGTCACATAACGCGAAACGGGGGGTGGGAGAATAAGTGTAACAAGGTTTGCGATTTTTGATAATTGATCGCCAAGTTTGCTGATAGAAAAAAAATTATAAACCGAACCATGCCTGGCAATGGTTGTGAAATAGTTTTAGTAGGCAATTTTAATATAGATTTTAATTCCAAAGATGTGTTTAATGCAACAAGAAAGACAAATACGGCACACTCATGGATTATGATGCCCATTCCGAACAGTATTTAAAATGGTGAAGAATAGTTGGAATATGCTCGGCGAAGATTGTAAAACAGCTTTAATAGGCAATTTTAAGTTACATTTCGATTACAAAGATGTGTTTTATGGAACAAGAGAGATTTGATTCCTATTTTAACGCCCCCACTTTCTCCAACCTAAATAAGAATTTAAAGACACTTAATTATTAAAACTACTTTTAATTGGCAACCCAAAATAAATAAATATGTAATGGAATGCTGTACTTACAGTTGTTCCAAATCACTATGTTAATACTAAAATTACGGTTGCCGCGTACAAAAAATCGTCGTGGTAACTGCATAATGTTTCATTATCGCCATTTTGGTGAGAGTCGGAGCATTAAAGTAAAAATTAACCCAAGAAAAACGAACATGGCATACTCATAGATTATGATGCACATTCCAAATAGTATTTAAAGGGCAAAGTTGGAAGATGCTTGGTGAAAATTGTAAAACAGTCTTAGTAGGCGATTTCGAATGCAAAGATGTGTTTATGGAACAAGGGAGAAAAATACGGCACACTCATGAATAGGGATTCACTTTCCAACTTACAGGAATAAGCAAAGAAAATATGGAGGATGCATGGTTTATGATACGCTTTTAATATGTTGTGCTTTAGGGCGTAGTTAAAATCTGAAAGTGTTTCAGATTTTCTTACTCTATCTACTATTTTTACTCTATTTTTCTCTTCTCTACTATTTTTACTCTATTTCTATTATCTATTATCTATCTCTACTATTACTCTATTTTTTCTATTTATTCTTTAATTTTTCTATATAATTTTTCTCTATATATAATAAAGTGTCCGTCCAATTCGACGGGTTTCAGCTAGTATTTATTGATTTTTATCATGATACAATTTTTACAGGTTATAAAATGCAAACTTACTAATGAATGCAATAATTCTAAGAGTTGCGACGCTCCTTTAACTTCTGTGTCTACAAAGTGGCCCCAAAGATAAAGTAATTGCCCACCCATTCTTTAGGCCATAGAACTGTTCAGTCGAGCCGAAAAGAGGGGCTTTTGATTAGTCTAAAGGCCGGCTCTCACCTTCCACGCCTCTTCTAGCACAACAAGGACATTGTATGGGAATAGATGCTGGTGGGAAAAAAATCTGCCGTTGCTCCATCTATTTAATGGCGGTTGGGTTTATGGTTTTCATACGTTAGCTTTTGCCAGTGGATCTTGACTGGTCATTGAAAAATCGTAAATTCACAATAAGTATCTAGTTTTGGAATTTGAAGAACGTAATGCAGATGTCTATTGCTTTTCTCCTGATCCTTATATTTTTCAGCTACTCAGTCACTCCAATTCAAAGTGAATCACCACTGTACCCAGTTTTTTATATTGTATGTGCTGTTTTTTTTTTCTTTTAAGTTGTGTTGTGTTTCTTTAAGTTGTATTCAGAAGATATGCTAGGGTTCTTCGAGGCAGGACAAGTAAATCCTCAAAAATAAGATGTATTGCTTTTTTTTTTTTTTTTACACACTGTCGGATGTTATTAACGAGGGTTGGACTGCCTTCTCAGCCTCTCCTTGCTATGCCACTCATTATGACTTTTTTTCAATTATAAATGCGTATCTAAAAAGGATTAATGTTATAATTATTTCAAGAACTAAGAAAAGAAAATTAACTTTGAGGTTGATATTCCAAAAATTATCAAAAAATTGCTACTGGCTATAAAATTAAGTAAAAATAAAATTAAACAACAGGAACT
The DNA here is from genome assembly GCA_038373885.1 of Cheiracanthium punctorium. NCBI lineage: Eukaryota > Metazoa > Arthropoda > Arachnida > Araneae > Cheiracanthiidae > Cheiracanthium > Cheiracanthium punctorium. The sequence continues at coordinate 70,343 of JAWZYV010011752.1, forward strand.
TTTTGCTGTTGATACTTTGAGAGTTCGTAACTTAAGAATAGTTAGATAGTAAATTTATTGCAGTAAAACTTTAATTATAAAACTTGATAATGTCAGTCCTAATTTAAGAGTTTTTGTAACTAACTTTTTATTTATATTTTATAATTATATATTTTTAACAATAAACAAAATTAATACAAAAATCAGGTAGTTAATAACATAAACTAGTATTATGTAAATGATTACCTCTATAATTGATTTTATTGTTAGTCATCGATAATACATAGAGCTTTACTGTCAAGAAGGAAGAAAATATAACTATTTTAACTGTAACTGAGCACTTGTAATAGCCAGGGGTGTAGTGGGGCCGGAACGCAACGGAACGAGATTCCAGTACTTTTTTGCGAGCCGGAACGGTGTTCTGGAATTCAAATAAGATTATTATTATTATGGATACCGTAGAAGTTGAAATCATCCCAAAGAACTGATAGCACTCGACTAGGAATTCAATCCATTGCCCCTTCCAACTAATAAAAAAACTAAACACACATTATTGAAATCAATAGTAAAATTTCAATACTAATTGATGCATTGACCACTCTCAGTAACAAAACTACTTCCATTATATATTTAAAATGTGAGATGGACAATCATGTGATCAAGAACCAATTCTTACCTTCTTACATATAGCCAAACTTCTAAGTCAAGACACTTAGACTATAACTGAAAGCTAAAAATACTTAGCGAAACACTGATTTCATGATAAATATCTCAGAGAATATTTTGCCGGACTTGCCAGAGATGGAGAAAGTATTATACTCGAGTGTTGTGCAGCGTTTGCTTTAGAAATTTCCTGTAGTGTTGTTCCAGTTTGGATTTGGAACACCACAATTAAATTTCACAGCTAAAAAAAAAAGAAAACAAATCAGTTATGCGTTGTTTGGAATAATGACAATAACCCAGGATTTTTCTTGCCGCCCTTAGTGTAGATCGTTGTCAAAGTAAAGAGAACCAAAGGATGGGATTGAAACATTTTATTTAACCAATTAACATTTTTGATCAAGAAAAAAAAATACTTAAACTTAATATGCAGCACTATGAACACTTTAACAATTTAAGCAAGACTCAGCAGCAATTAACAATGAACCGTGAAATAAAAGGTGAGAATTTACACATTTCTATGGCACAACTCACAGCTTAATTAAAACAATTACAAAAGACTTTGATCAAATTAACACCTGCTCCAGTGCTGCAAAAGAGATCAGGTAGCACTCATAGATGTTGGTAAAAAAAATAATTTAACCCCTGGGTACCCATGGTTCCAAACAAAAAAGATTAATTTATTTGAAAATCATGTTTTGCTTGAAATTCACAATTTACAAAATTTTAGCATAGATGCTACTGTTGTAAGGGTATTAACTCTCTTTAAAGAATGGTACATTTCAACAAAATACATTCAATCCCTATTTTACAACTTTACAGGAAGACCGATGGTCAAAAGAAATTTAAACAAAACAAAAAAAATATAGGCTCAAAAAGGAAGAAAAAACAAAATGACACCTTAACAAAAGTAAAAGGAAAAAGGGGGGGGGGCACATTTAAAGAAAAAAAAAAGGGGGAAGAAAAAAAAATGGCGCAGAAGCACGCCCACGTCAGCACCGCTCTCCTCAGCGTCTGTCATTCAATCTTTGACTCCTGTGAAACGCCCCAGCGACAGTCTCATGTGGTTGAAGAAGACGGCCGGGATGCTTGCCAGAATGCAATTTAAAATGGAAAAAGGGTACCTCACCATTTGCAGGCGCGCAGAAACCATCAGAGGGTTGGGATCAGGGTGGTATCTAGAAGCACCGTCAGCACAAGTGCCGGAACGGCAAATCCATGCTCCGAATTTTGGCTTGCTGATGGTCACCTGCTCCGGGGGTAAGTGGGAAGCAATCACACTAATTCAGCATCTCCATCGGCGGGGCACACAGGTGGTGGTTTCTAGCAGATCTTCATTTCAGAAGAGGCATCAGGGCAGGGCAGGGCTGGGCTGGCGTTGGGGTGCTCTTTCACCCAAAAAAAATTAATAATTATTCAGGAACCATCGTAGTTTTTTTTTTTTTTTTTTTTTTTTTTTTTTTTTTTTGGTTGAAACTTGTTGCTTAAGGCAACATCATTAGTCCGTCTTGGTCACCCAGGCTTGGGGTTATCAAGAAAAAAAAATCTTTTTGCTCCTAGAGCCACAAGTCGCACCTACATCGTCTGCATCTCCAAACGTAACTGCCCAAAATTCGCGCGCTTGCCTCTCCTCCTCCCTCCGGAACCGCCACCCTCAGCCAATCAGAGCCAAGAGTGCATCCCAAGTCATTCCGGGATAGTCCGACCTGGGAGGGGAAAGAAAGTTCTAGAACAATTTCGGAGGAAAAGCGCAGGAAAGATAGCGTCCTCTCTGAGATCTGATGTAACAGGCACAGAAAATGATGCAATAGCATGAAATTGTAAGCAAACTTAAAAGATGAAAAATTATTGAAAATTCACAGGGAGATGCCTAACCGGATAAATAAAGTAATAAAAAAAAAAAGGAAAAGCAGGATTACGGGAAGTTACGAAAATTAATTTAAAATAAAAAATCCCATCAAAACAACTTTAATGAAAAGGGAGATATGAAGTATAGCCACTATATTTTAAAGTGCTGATTACCCACAGAACGGCAATTAAAAGGTGAACATTAATGTTTAAACACCCTGAAGGCAAAAAAAAAAACGGCCGGTGAAGAGAAAATTTAATCACAAAAAAAAAAGTAAACAAAAGAGAAAACTTTACACTGCCAAAACAAAATAAATAATTAACAGCCCCCCAAAAGTAAGAAATTACACAGTGGTTATTTAAACTTTTAACTAGAAAGATCTTAAATTACTAAAACGTTCTGGGTGGAGGTAAATTAAATTAATTATTAACCAAAGAAAAGTGATAATATAGTGACAACACCACATATCCTCCCCGTTCGGAGAAAAAAAAAAAAATTTATAACCCCCCCAAATTTTTTTTTTTTTTTTTTTTTGTAAACAATACATTAAACTAGAAGAGTGCAGTGAGTGTATAGACAAACCCAAACACATAAAATAACCACTTATACTGACCTATGCACAGGACCAAACACAGTGGCGAAGAAAATATCAAGGCAAAATAACGCGCACTGAAAAAATTCTAACATCCCACCAGTAGGTGAGGAAACAACCTAAGCGTGGCTATTAACACCACACAAACAAAAATTTGACACTCCCAACATATAAAAGTAAAAACGTAAGAAAAATGTTCCTAAAGACCCAGCCAAAAACAACATTACTTGCACATTCCGCACATTTAACATAAAACACATATTAACCATACACAAAGATCTCGAGAACATTTAAGTACATAACACCAAATAAATGACGCAGAACACCAATTTTTGAAGTGGCTTACTGAGATGTTTAAAGTCCGAAGAATCAGTAGCCATAACACGACACATTTGGTAATGGGACGTAATTAGTAATTTCTGACACAATCTTAAGTAAAACAGCACAGAAATTCAAACAGCAACATCACCACATTGCAGGTGAGAAATTACCAGAATTTTGACAAAACAACAAGCCAAAATTTCAGAAGGGTGTTGACCATGGCAAGACAATCTCAGCAAAATTATGATTTTGAAACAACTTTTAAGATACATATTTAACTTAAGCAGTGAAGAGGCGAGAAAAAAAAATTAAAAGTAAACAGTATTTAATTAAGGAGAGACAAATTGCCTTAATTGGTTTTAGATAGTTACATACTTTAATTACCCAATTACACAGAGGAATGATCCCTGAATTCCCCTGCACTCAGCAATGGATGAAGGGGTACAGCGGACTAAACACCAGCCCAACAGGACCCACTTGTCATCCAGAACCAAACACAGAAAGAAATCCAAGTGACCAAGAAGGCCTGCAGAAACCCACAAGTCACTAACCATTCCCAAGTGTCCCATTTAAAATTGTCTAAACTACATGTTTAAATTAAAAAAAAAGCAAAATAAGAGATATGACACTGGTTATAAGTTACTGGGACACCCAACTAAGTACAAAAGGCAGATAAATTGGCCAAATCTATCTACAGCAATTAAAATTTACAACAAGAGGAAGAGGAGAGATTGCTCGCACAAAATTTGTCAACCATAAATTTCCTACACAGGAGGGTTTGATGAAGACTTATCAAACCTCAAAAAAAATTTCTGTGCTGTTCAGGTAGACACAATTAGGAGGTGGTTACTTAGTGTAACCAAGTATTTCACACATTGCACATGACCCCTTGGCCATATAAAGATAACAATCAGTAAAATACAATACATATATGCAACAAAAAAAAAATCTTTGGTTTAATAGGAATGCAATAAAAATAGGAACAAATCATATGTGGTTACTTGTTTCCACATAACTAAAAGAATGTGCAAGTTTACCTTTTGACAGGTCAAACATTAAACATAAAATAGTGTATTTCACACTCCCCAAAAATACCCATAAAAGAAATTTGTATATAAAAAGAAAACACAGATGCAAACACTAAAAATGAAAAAATATATATATATAGTAAAATTATATGGCACAACCACGAAGAAAATTTTTGCGCAAAAGTGTAAAACTACTTCTTGACAAATCCAAAAGCATCCCTGGGTCTGAGACAATATCCATGTTTAGGCATGGATCTAGTGCGAATAGGAGAAAAGGTGGATGTTGGTTGGGCATCAGAATCATCAATATCAGAATGAGGAGAATTTAAAAAGGAAACTGGAGATACTGAGGTATCCCGAAAAAAATCAAACGAGGTATCTAGTTGTGAATCTGTCATATCTACTTCTGTTGTAACTACAGGAGGTGGCATGTAGATAGTATCAGCTTCCCAAGACAAATCTAGCGGTAAAAGGGGACAAGGGTATTCTCTTATTAACCTATCCTCTGAACTTTCTTGAGTAGGGCTAGTGGCAGGCTCTGGAATCACTGGAGGCGGAGAAGACAAAATTTGACTATCTGGTGTTGGAAAAACTTCCCTGTCGATAACCTTAAAAATGCGATTTACATGTACAACTTGAGTATCTGAGGGATTCGAAATGAGAGAAATTTTAAACAAGACAGGAGAAAGTTGTTCTAAAACTCTATAAGGACCCTTATTAAATTTACATAGTTTCTTAGTTAAATGTGGCTTGCTAGCGGGAACGTGTAAATAAACAGTATCACTGACTTTAATGTTTTTAAAGTAAAAGTTAGAGATAGGAGGATGAGCCTGAGCATACGAAGCCTTTTCTAGGTTGGTCTTGACGACAGAGAAGGTACGTTGAAGATTGGTGACTATCTCCTGAGCGTAGGATCTAGTATCAGCATATGATCTGAATTTCGAAGAGAAAACCAGATCATATGGCATCAACAGATCTCTACCATAAGTTAGAAAAGCAGGAGATTCCTTGATGGTGCGGTGGTAGGCAGTACGAAAAGCTAAGAGAGCTAAGGGAACCTGTTCACACCAATCTTCTTGAGATTCGAGTACTAGATGACTTAACGAATCAATCAGACATTTGTTCAACCTCTCCACCAAACCATTTCCTTGCGGATTATAAGCCACAGTGTGTTGTTTTTTTATACCCAAGATGTCATACACCTCTGCCATAGCCTTAGAAATAAAATTTGAACCCCTATCCAAATATAACACTTCCATTATTCCGTGACGTGAAATAAAATCAATTAAAACTTTTACAACTGTTGAACTTTGAATATCAGGGACAGGATAAGCTTCGGGATATCTTGTAAAATAGTCAGAGATTACCAGGAGCCATTTATTGCCATTTCTAGAAGTCATAAAGGGACCCACTGCATCAATTGCACATTTCTGAAATGGGCGATCAACAACAGGAATCTCTTGCACAGGAGCCTTTTGATTTTTGTGGTAACCCCTTCTTTCCAAACATGACTTACAAGATAAAACATACTTTTTTACGTTGTTATAGAGACCTACCCAAAAAAAACTTTGACGTACACGGTGTAAGGTACGAGACAGGCCAGCATGGGCGACAGTTTTGTTGTCATGACACAAATGCAATACATCCTGGATGAGGGTGTGAGGCACAACTAAACGAACGTTCTCCGAATTACTATTTAAAGGCTGACAAACAATAGCATTGTGCTGAAAGAAAAATTTATTGGATCTTTGAATATATGGAGACACATTATTGAGGCAAGCAGCAATCTTTTGACAAAAGGGGTCAGATTTTTGAAGCCGAATGATATCTTGTAGAGGAAACTTAGGAATTTGAAAAGAAAAAGGTTCGGAATTAAGAGTATTAACTTCACGCGAAAGAAAATCTGCCATTAAGTTAAGACGACCAGGCTTGTGAATAATTTTATAATCATATTGTTGCAGGGACATAATCCAACGAGCAATACGTGAAGTGGGATCTTTTAATTTAAACAACTGCGAAAGAGATTGCTGGTCACAATATACAGTGAAATGAGAACCGTAGAGGTACTGTTTAAAATGTGTTATGCCAAAAACAACAGCAAGAGCCTCCTTTTCCACAACTGAATAATTAACCTCGGCAGGAGAAAACTTTTTTGAGGCAAAACAAACAGGATGTTGAAACCCCGAATCATCTTCTTGCACTAAGACCACGCCCATCGCGTGTTTGCTTGCATCAGTGCAGATAGAGAATGGTTTGGAAAAATTTGGCAAAGCCAAACAAGCAGACTGGGTTAAAGCAAGTTTTAAACGATCAAAGGCATCCTGTTCAAGATCTCCCCATGCAAACTTACAAGTATCCTTCGTCAAATTAGTAAGAGGCAATGCAATATTGGAATAATTAGGAATGAACTTTCTGTAAAAACCCGTTAAACCAAGAAAAGAGCGAACTTGCTTTTTAGTACGAGGAACATTTGCTTTTAAAATAGTGTCTAAATTTTTTGGATCAGGCATAACCTTACCTTGTGTTACACGATGGCCTAAATAAGTTATTTCATCTTTTGCTAAAGTACATTTCTTAGGTTTGAGCTTCAGATTGGATTGTTTTAACCGTTCAAAAACTAATTCTAACCTGTGAACATGTTCCTCAAATGACTCTGATGCCACAACTACATCATCTATGTACACTCCTATTTGAAAGTCGGAGAGACCGGACAACACCACTGACATGAGTCTTTGAAAACTGCTACTCGCATTGCGCAAACCAAAAGGCATTCGGCAAAAGTGGAAAAGGCCTTCCTCAGTGGCAATACCCGTTAAGTGTGCATCATCAGGATGCATGAGCATCTGATGGAAACCCGAGGTGAGATCAAGGGAAGAAAAGAACTTAGCACCTGACAGGAAATCATTCATTTCTTGAAGATTAGGCAAAGGAAAGTTATCGGGGATGGTCTTGGCATTTAACTTTCAGAGGTCAGCAACAAGGCGAAAAGAAATATCCGGTTTCTTGACAAGAAGCACTGGGGCAGCATAACTACTCGTAGAAGGTTCAATTATACCAGCATCCAACAGTGTCTGAATTTGTTTACGCATTTCGGGCTTAAGATGGTATGGGACACGATAAGGTTTTGATCTTACAGGAACGTCATCGGTTAAATGAATGCGGTGTTTAATTATTGAGCAAGCACCTAAGTCAGAAGGAGTAAGAGAAAAAACAGATTTATATTTGATAAGCAAAGATTTAAGGATCTCACGCTGCTGATCGTCAAGGTGGGTTAAGTCAATATCTTTTGCCCATAGGCTAAAATCATCTTCCTTCTCTTCTTGTCCCTCAACAACATTAACAATTTCATCAGGCCTTTCAATATCTACAGGAGTTACGTAGACAAGCTTCATATTTTTATTTAATTGAATTGATTCGGAAGTAAAATTAATGACCTGAACCAAACATTGGAGATCTTGAGAAATTTTAGAAACAGCGTTAGCAATTAAATACGAATCGAAATTTAAATTAGGATTAGGTTCTAACAAAATGTCTTGGCCAATAAATGAAGAGTCAACATTATTTACATTCACATGAAAAAGTTTTTGAGAAAAAGGCGGCACAGTAACTCTTATTGGTAGGCTTCCGAAAAGAGAAAGAGAGGACACTTGACAAGGTTCAGTACTCGTCACTGGGACAGATAACTGAGTATTTTCAGGCTGCTCATGCTGCCAGCTGACACACACATCCTTATTACTTAAGAGACAGTCATGACAATTTAAAGTAAAGCCAGCTTTTACTAAAAAGTCTAATCCAATTATAAGATCAAAATTTGGAGATAAAATACCACGAGCAACTAAAAATTTACAATCAAAAGACTTATCAGAAATAAATAAATTGGTAGCGATTAATTTTTCAGTATTGATATCTACACTGGTTAGAGCTCTAAGTTGAAAATTTGGACAATTTAATTCCGTAGCATCTTTCAAAACATCAGCTACATGGCTGGAAATTACATTTACTGCAGCTCCACTGTCTATGAGAGCACGAAGTGAAATGTCTTCAATTTTGACACAAATTATAGGTAAATTAGCTGGCAAAAGGGACATATCAATGAATGGATCTACACGGGGACTCATGGAGTGTTGCGATCCGGTACAAACTCCCCCCTCAATTAGTTTGGGTTCCTACTGGATTCATCACTTGTACTCTGAGCTTGCCCTTGATTTGATGTTGACGGGCTCTGATTTGCATTAGCAGAAGCTTGTGCTGCCATATCTCGCTCCTTTTTTCTACAGACCCGACTAATATGACCCACTTTTCTGCAATAATAGCAGACAACTGAACGCTGAGATTGTAGAGCATAAGGCCTATGTGGCAAAGAATTCCGTTGGCCCTGTAATGATGCAATCTGCACCTTCATTTCTTCCATTTGTTTCGTCAAAAGCTCCAATGATTTTGCATACTGATCCGTAGTGGATCGAAAAATCTGCGCTAACTCACTGTCGCTAGTGGTAGGTCTTGCACTAACTACATTAATGTCCGAGGCATAAGATTGAAGTGCCCGCTCAACACGTTTGGCCAATTCGGTGGCCTCCTGAAATGTTTTTGGGTCCGCTATCACTACTTGAGCACGAATGTTTGCGGCTAACCCTGCCTTGAATTGCGAGAGAAGCATGTTGTCACTAAAACGTTTTGGAATTTCTTCCCCAGCTGAAGACTTAAGAGCCTTTTGCGCGATACCCTCTAGCCTGGTAGCAAAGTCCCTTACAGTTTCGTTTAAATTTTGTTTGCAGTTTGTAAGGTTCGCTATTTATTGAGCTACGTCACTTGACTCTGCAAAATGGCCCTCAAAATGTGCCCTAAATTCCTGCAGGGACTCAAAAGTAACCTCTTTCAAAGTGGAGGCAAAGAATTGAAGAGCAGAGCCCTCAAGTTTCAACTTCGCCACTGCGATGGACTGTGCGTCAGTCCACGACGCCAACGGTGCTATCTGCACCAGGTAATCGAAAAAGGTTGTCACATTGCTACCATTTAAATTAGGTAACATACTAATGAAGGAGGGATTTGGAAAGGCAGTGGCATTGCCACTGTTACCACTCGAATTTGGCATGACTTAAAAAAAATTCCTAACACTCACTGCAAAATTTTAGAAGATACTGAAAAGTACATTAATGAATGTCAAAATTTTAGTTCGGTTTACTTCGACAACACACACAAGGGTAAAAGGGCAAGGGCCTTCACGGCACCATTTTGTAGTGTTGTTCCAGTTTGGATTTGGAACACCACAATTAAATTTCACAGCTAAAAAAAAAAGAAAACAAATCAGTTATGCGTTGTTTGGAATAATGACAATAACCCAGGATTTTTCTTGCCGCCCTTAGTGTAGATCGTTGTCAAAGTAAAGAGAACCAAAGGATGGGATTGAAACATTTTATTTAACCAATTAACATTTTTGATCAAGAAAAAAAAATACTTAAACTTAATATGCAGCACTATGAACACTTTAACAATTTAAGCAAGACTCAGCAGCAATTAACAATGAACCGTGAAATAAAAGGTGAGAATTTACACATTTCTATGGCACAACTCACAGCTTAATTAAAACAATTACAAAAGACTTTGATCAAATTAACACCTGCTCCAGTGCTGCAAAAGAGATCAGGTAGCACTCATAGATGTTGGTAAAAAAAATAATTTAACCCCTGGGTACCCATGGTTCCAAACAAAAAAGATTAATTTATTTGAAAATCATGTTTTGCTTGAAATTCACAATTTACAAAATTTTAGCATAGATGCTACTGTTGTAAGGGTATTAACTCTCTTTAAAGAATGGTACATTTCAACAAAATACATTCAATCCCTATTTTACAACTTTACAGGAAGACCGATGGTCAAAAGAAATTTAAACAAAACAAAAAAAATATAGGCTCAAAAAGGAAGAAAAAACAAAATGACACCTTAACAAAAGTAAAAGGAAAAAGGGGGGGGCACATTTAAAGAAAAAAAAAAGGGGGAAGAAAAAAAAATGGCGCAGAAGCACGCCCACGTCAGCACCGCTCTCCTCAGCGTCTGTCATTCAATCTTTGACTCCTGTGAAACGCCCCAGCGACAGTCCCATGTGGTTGAAGAAGACGGCCGGGATGCTTGCCAGAATGCAATTTAAAATGGAAAAAGGGTACCTCACCATTTGCAGGCGCGCAGAAACCATCAGAGGGTTGGGATCAGGGTGGTATCTAGAAGCACCGTCAGCACAAGTGCCGGAACGGCAAATCCATGCTCCGAATTTTGGCTTGCTGATGGTCACCTGCTCCGGGGGTAAGTGGGAAGCAATCACACTAATTCAGCATCTCCATCGGCGGGGCACACAGGTGGTGGTTTCTAGCAGATCTTCATTTCAGAAGAGGCATCAGGGCAGGGCTGGGCTGGCGTTGGGGTGCTCTTTCACCCAAAAAAATTAATAATTATTCAGGAACCATCGTAGTTTTTTTTTTTTTTTTTTGTTGAAACTTGTTGCTTAAGGCAACATCATTAGTCCGTCTTGGTCACCCAGGCTTGGGGTTATCAAGAAAAAAAAATCTTTTTGCTCCTAGAGCCACAAGTCGCACCTACATCGTCTGCATCTCCAAACGTAACCGCCCAAAATTCGCGCGCTTGCCTCTCCTCCTCCCTCCGGAACCGCCACCCTCAGCCAATCAGAGCCAAGAGTGCATCCCAAGTCATTCCGGGATAGTCCGACCTGGGAGGGGAAAGAAAGTTCTAGAACAATTTCGGAGGAAAAGCGCGGGAAAGATAGCGTCCTCTCTGAGATCTGATGTAACAGGCACAGAAAATGATGCAATAGCATGAAATTGTAAGCAAACTTAAAAGATGAAAAATTATTGAAAATTCACAGGGAGATGCCTAACCGGAGAAATAAAGTAATAAAAAAAAAAGGAAAAGCAGGATTACGGGAAGTTACGAAAATTAATTTAAAATAAAAAATCCCATCAAAACAACTTTAATGAAAAGGGAGATATGAAGTATAGCCACTATATTTTAAAGTGCTGATTACCCACAGAACGGCAATTAAAAGGTGAACATTAATGTTAAACACCCTGAAGGCAAAAAAAAAAAAAAAAAACGGCCGGTGAAGAGAAAATTTAATCACAAAAAAAAGTAAACAAAAGAGAAAACTTTACACTGCCAAAACAAAATAAATAATTAACAGCCCCCCAAAAGTAAGAAATTACACAGTGGTTATTTAAATTTTTAACTAGAAAGATCTTAAATTACTAAAACGTTCTGGGTGGAGGTAAATTAAATTAATTATTAACCAAAGAAAAGTGATAATATAGTGACAACACCACATTCCACAGTAGTTTGGCATTGTTTAAATCATCGTCTGAAACTTGAAGCTAGAGAAGCAATCAGCCATGTCCATGGAGTCAGATATTTTCAAATATTATTGGACAAACTTTAATCTTCATATGGTTGATTTCCTAAGAACCAAGTAGAAATACAAGCATCTGCAGCTAGCCTTGAAACAGAAAATCAATCGAGTTTGAAAAGTAAGAGGAATTGCCAGTTCTCTTCGAAGAATTATTTCTGTAGTCTTTCTCTGGTAAAACTATAAAGTTTTTTTAAAAATTAGTTCAAGTCGAATAGTTGAGACCAAAACTGGATAAACAGAATCATTCATTTTCCATGGTCTACTCTCATTGAAACAATCTCTCACAGATGTGGTGCTCTTGCACAACGTTTTATTTAAACTTTTTGTTTTATCTGAGTCTTTTGAAGAAAATAAACAACACCATCATGGGTGCAAATAAGAAAATAAGTAGAACCACGAGAGTCTTAGGATTAATGTCGACAACAAAAGGAACACAGATGTTAAACGCGGTGGTAGCAATGCAGGAAATGAAATTTGGAACTGTCAACCAGACTAGCCAGTGGCAGATCCAGGAGAGGGGCTAGGGGGTTTTGGCCTCTCCAAGACTTTGTTAAAGGGTAACAATCTGCTTTATTACACACTTTGGATAGGTAAAATCAAAATCTTTTAAAAATAAATTATACTCTCCCCAAAATACTGACATTGGTTTAGACCAAAATTTTGCTTTATTGTACATTTGAGTCAATTAGACATTCTCAAAATTACACAAAACCTCCTATATTGGTTATTGACAAAAAAGGCAGAGACGTTTTCATGACAGGATGTTACAAGCTTGTCTTCTCACCTCCCAATACCCCCCTCCCTCCTTCCCCTATGAAGTCATGCGTTTGGGGGGGGGGGGAGAATTTAGCACTACAACACTGGTCCTCAGGCCAACAGATTTTGGGTCTTCCACTGTACATTATTTAGATTTCTTCCCAGAAGTTTGTCATCCTTTCTTAGACAAGCTGCAGAAATACAAAAATCTTTTTGCGGCACAGTATATACTTTGGGTACGGTATACACTTTGGATAAAAGGAATATTTTAAAAATAGATTATCCCCTCCCAAATATATTCGCATTGGCTTAGACCAAAATTTTGCTCATTATTGTACATTTTGTTTGAGTCAATTAAGCTTTCTCAAAATTAAACATAACCTCCTATATTGGTTACTGACAAAAAAAGACTGAGGCGTTTTTATGAAAGGTTATTATAAGCTTGTGTTGTCACCTCCCAATGTCCCCCCCCTCCCTTCCTTCCCCACGAAGTCATGCGTTCCAGGAAAAAAATTTTTAGCACTACAACACTGGTAATAGCCTATTATTTAAACACTCAACAAAATTCCTCCCCCTGAAAATAAACTACGTACACAGATAATTTTTTTTCCCATCATGATATCATAGAAACTTCATTTGTAAATTTGGCTTACAAATTGATTGAAAAATTTTAATGACATGTTTTTATTTGTTTGTTTTTCAAAAAATTTCAGTTTTATATTATGATTTTTTAATTAACAAAAAAAATTTTTTTTTAAGTTATATGGTCATGCTATATGCTTTATGAAAGACCTGAAAACACTGAACAAAATGACATAAATCTCAACTTTGCAAGTCAAATAGGTCTTGAGTTATAGACTCTTAAAGATTACTAAACCATACAAAATTCCCAACTTTTTCAAAATTTCAAACTTATTAGATTATTTAGATTTCTTCCCAGAATTTTGTCATCCTTTCTTAGACAAGCTGCCGAAATAAATTGTTCTAAAAATCTGAAAATTCGCATTTTTCATCTAATGTGGTAATACCACAAATAAACCCGAAATCAACAATATCTACAAGCATGATGTCGGGATTGTTGGTAAGTTTCAATCGATTAATAAAACATTATCATTATTTTTTATCTTTTAAAAATTATTATTACTGTTAGTAGTGGAAGTAGTAGTAAAAGTGATAGCAGTAGTAACAGTAACAGTAATAGTAGTAGTAGTAATAGTTACTAGGAACAGAATTCGGGAAGAATGAATTATACCAGCACATTTCTGCAGTCAGTGGAAAGCAAATTATTGAAAATCTCTGACTTATAAGCTCACTTGCAAATTTTATTTTAAAACTTAGAGATGAATTTCAGAAAATCGTAGAAATATCTGAGCTGTTCAAGGTTATCATTTGATACAACAACAGTGAGCAGGGTTCCAGACTCCAAGAAAAGGAATGCGTTTTTTGATGAAAACAAAGAAACAGGTTATGAATTTAGGAAAAGAGAACATTTTTTAGTAAATTCATTATATGTATTATTTAATAGTACACCAAATCCAAATAATTAAGAAGAAGAAAAACACGTGAAAAAAAGTTTAGAGCATTTTAATGTATTTTTTGATGAGAACTTATCAAAAGAGAAAAAAAAAAAACAATTGATAAAAAACTTGAAAAATATTTACAATTTAAAGTTTTGTCGGTGAGCTGAATCATTCTTACCTATTTTAGGAAGAAAACAATGAACTTGACAGAAATGCATCTGAAATTTAAATGGCTGCACAAGAAATGTCATCAACTTTTCCTAATGTAGAAAAAACTAAAAATAGATAATTATTAAAAATATTTTTAACTCTACCCATATCAGATGCTTCAGGTAAAGGTCTTTTTTGGTTTTAGAATACGCGATGAACTATTTAAGAACTATGACAGGAAAGAACGATTAAACAATTTGGCTTTATTATACATAGAACAGGAAATTTTGCAGACACAAAAATTATTGATGAATTTGCAAAAGATAAATCAATACACAATTTCATATGAAATGCTTTCTTAAGTAGTTGTGTTTATTTTTTGATTACTAAGTGTAAGCTTTATAAGTTCTTTTATCTTGTTGAGTTTAATTTATTGTTAAAGCAATTGAGTGAAATCGTTCAGTTCTTCCTCTCACGAAAAAAACTAATAGCGCCCTTAGTACACAAAATATGAAGGGAGCTTGGGCTTAGGGGGCCTCAAAATTTTACAGCCAGGGGCCTCCGATAGGCTTGATCCACTTCTGCTCTTTCAGAAAAATATGATAATTTTCAAGAGCCCCTTCATAAAAGTATCTCTCTATTCTAAAAAAAAGTAAAGGCCGCTGGCGCTGTCAAAGCTTGTGGACCTATCTCCTCCTAAACCGTAGGGATTTGAGTTTCGACTAAGGTGCCCACAGATTCGAAAAATTCCGAGGAACCTGCTAAGCTGATTTAAATTTCGAAAATCGAATTATTTTACAAGATATTAATAAAAAACTGAAAAATAAACTGAATGGTTGCCAGATTTGGCATAAAATCATTCATTCCTTTGCAACAAAGCGTTTCCAAGTATCTAGAATCGCCTTAAATTTACAAACATGAGTTAGAATTATGCCCATTTTACGCCAAAATAAAATGTTCATCTGTGCTCTAATTTCCGTAAATATGCATCGATTTCTACGAAATTTATATATTTTACTCTTATCTACTGTACCATGTACCCTATTGAAAATGGTATTTGTAGCATTTATAGTTTTTCTACAGGAGCACTCAAAATATTCCCATTTACATTGCGTTCTATGGGAAGTTATTCTTTAAAGCATATTATCCTACTATATAGTTACGCTGATCCCTGACTCAAGATAAAACTCATTTCCACCATTACTGCAAAAAGATTACGAAATTAAGCACTGAAAAGCCTAATAATATCTACACCATTTGTACGATCCGCTTGAAATTTTCCATAAATATGTATAGAAATATAGAAAATAGTATGCGCTATTTTAAAAATCTGAAAATCCACCCATTCCCTCATTTTTAAGCGATTTTTCGCTCTTTTCAGATCCATTTTATTTCCGAGAGTAAAAAAAAGTTAATCATTTGCGTGACAAAAGTAGCTGTTGCAAGTGAGTATGACATCATATTGATGTCACAATTATCCGGATTTTTCCTGATTTATGAGTTTAATTTTTTTTCATAAATAAAATTATTTCTTCGGAATTGCGAAGGTATATTATAGTAGTGGACACTCTCCATAGCTGCTTGCTTAGGTCTTTGGCACCCAAACTAAGTTTCAATAATGTAAACATTGGAAATTTGGTAAAGTGCAGTTATCCTAACGGTAAAGGAATAAAACATTTCCAGCCCTGACTCTTAACCAGTTTTATGTTTTTAATTTTGCAACCTAGCATGTGAACGAGATTATAAACACCAGCACTCAATTTTAATATTTTGTTTCACATTTGCTAATGTGGCTGCCTTAGCAACAAATGAATAAAAAAAAAGGGGAGGGAGGTTCTATCTTGAGATTATTAAAATACATGGAGTTCATATTTGTCAACGAAAAGTTTTCGTCCCGCTACGGTGTATATTTACATTAGAAAATAACTTTGAATTGATTACTGAGTTGTTTGTGTAAAATGAATTTTAATTTTTAATATGAGTTTAACGGTAACTTGAAACTGTGTTGAAATTTATCGATGCATGAAATAAACGTATATACTGTTTGAGTGTGATCGCCATTATAAATTAACACTTTTTAACGCTTTCTAACAAGGTTGAAAACTGTTTATGATTTCAGTTTGTCAGTCTGTCCATCCGTCCGTGCTCTAGCTGTCGTAAATATACATCGATTTCTATGACATTTATGTATGTTATAGTTATTTCTCTCTATTCTAAAAAAAAAGTAAAGGCCGCTGGCGCTGTCAAAGCTTGTTGGCCTATCTCCTCCTAAACCGTGGGGATTTGAGTTTCAACTAAGGTGTCCACAGATTCGAAAAATTCCGAGGAACCTGCTAAGCTGAATTAAATTTCGAAAATCGAATTATTTTAGAAGATATTAATAAAAAACTGAAAAAATAAACATAATGGTTGCCAGATTTGGCATAAAATCATTCATTCCTTTGAAACAAAGCATTTCCAAGTATGTAGTATCACGTGAAATTGTCGAACAGGAAGTAGAAATATACCCATCTTATGCCAAAATTAAAACTATATGAAATAAGTAACTCAAAATGTGTTACACAAAGTTGACAATTTTCAAATAGTAAATTCGCTTAGACAACAGGAGTTTAGAATTGGCCATTATTCATTTTTCCAAAACAGAATAACTAATATCTTGAAAATGAAAATTAATTAAAATGCAGATTATTTTAAAGCCGGTTCGATCCAGCTGGATTATTTGCTAGCAGTAGAAATATTTGGCGGCGTTAACTATGCCATTATAGCAGTTATAGTACACTTTGGATATTTGCTAGTGCGACGAGATAGTATAATTCGTGGTGCTAAGTATGCCAATCTGCAAACAATTATGTAAATGAAAATATGGATAATGGTTTTCCGGTAACCTTAAATGAACAGTAATTATAGGTTGTGAGCATGTGTCAATCGCCAAATAATGAAAAGTAGCCATTGGTGGCAAGCTATCCTATCAGTTTCGTAGCTTTTATTAACTTTACATGTATGCAAGTCGCCAAATAATGAAAAATTGCCATGGGTGACAAATTCGCAAGATGTCCAATAGGTTTTACATTATCATAGCTGCCATACCTCCCGATTTTTCCGGGAGACTCCCGAATTTCAGAACGATCTCCCGAACTCCCGAAAAGTTTATAAATCTCCCGAATTTTTCCAAATTATCCCCATGTTTTATGTACTTAACAATTTTTGAAAAAAAATTACAGAACTTGTTAAATGCTAACAACAGAAACTGAAGAAACTTCGCTATTGGCCGAATCTGATATTTCGTAATGACATCATAGCACGTAGAAGGTAGCAAGCTTTCTCGCCAATTCCCCATGAATTTCCGAAAGAACACTCCGCAGAATCGAATTACAGAGCTTTCCCCCTCCACTCCACTCTGCACGTGTATGTTTTGTTTATGTATTTTGCGATCCAGCATGCTAGATTCTGGTGTTCGTAGTTGAGTGAGCGGTAAAATTATGTCTGGAAAGAAGTATTTAATGCAATTTAAATCGGATTATTCCAAGGACTTTAAATTTATCAAACCGTCAAATAAAGGTACAAACTTTGCATTTTGCACATATAGTATATGCGATATTGCTATCGCGCATGGGGGAAGAAATGACATTGTTACTCACGCTAAATCGAAAAAGCATCAAACCAACACTAAAGCGTGTGCAAACAGTTTAAGATTGACTTCTCATTTGCTACATCCCAGGATCTAAGCGTGATAAAAGCAGAGTGCTTATTTACTAAGTTCATCTATGAGCATAACTTGCCACTAAGTTGCTCAGATCACGCAGGAGCATTATTAAAAGATGTTCCCGGATTCTGATATAGCCAAAAAATACGGTCCGAAACGTATAAAACGTTCTCGGTATTTTAATTCATTTGTAATGAAAAGATCGGCGCCGCCAGAATATTTCCGGGGGGGGGGGGGCACTTGCCGCCCCCCCCTTGCCCTATGTTGCCGGCGCCTATGAATGCAAATAGTTCAAAAGTATTTACTGTTTAAAAAATTGTTTATTTCTTTAAAAAAGTATCGCATTTTAAAATTAGCTGTTTTAATAAATGTTTTAAGCTATAAATTTTTCTTGTATATGTAATTTTCTTGGTTACTGATATATTACGCATGTGTACATGGAGTTTTTTCATCGATAACAAGGGTTTTTTAAAGTCTCCCTAATTTTTTAAAAATCTCCCTAATTTTCATTCTCCAAGGTTGGCAGCTATGCATTATTAAAAATACAGCTGAAACAGATGTTTTGATTTTATTACGCTTTAGCTCCTAATTAATATAACTTTTGAATGGCAACATTAAATATCATTGTGTTTCTGAGGAGTGCAAATAATTTTTCCAGCGATTATAAGCGGAGTCTGCACTCCAGGTGGAGAATAGCTCAGGACCCGTACAACACGGATTCCCATAACAAAATATCTTCCGTGTTATGAGGGGGAGGGGGTCTACTGTAGTGTGAAGTTTAAATTTTTATGTACCAATGAACATGCAAGAACCAAGCAATGTGTAGCTCAGTAACATTCTATCTGATCCATCTTCGGGTTTTGTCTGTTGAAATTATTTCTTTTTTATGAATAAGCCTTATTAGGGGACCGAATGCCTCATACGAAAAGCGAGCGTAGCGAGTCTGGGGGCCTTGGCCCCTAGTGATCTTTAAAAACGACCCTTTTGTAAAACTTCATGAATAAAATACAACCTTTCCCATAAATGTAACTGATAAAAATGGCTTTTGTGAATGTTATCTTTTTTTATTTATTTTTTGTTTCACTTACGTGAACTGAGTTGACCTTATGCTCTTAAAGGATGTTTGATTTCAACCTGACTGGCTCAGTGAAATGCATTTCACTTTCAGTTAGAGTAAAAAAATGGGGTTTCAAAAGTTATCTAAATATTATTGGGTGTATTCCATCAGTGCATTCTCCAACATTGGTAAATACATTTGATAAATATGTACTTGTGAATTGTTAACAAAAATAATTCCAAAATACCAGTTCTGTTAGTGAGATTTTGATCTTGATGCTACTAACTGTTTTGGACACTTGCAAATTTTCTTTCTGTGAAATGGACTTGCTTTATTACACATTATCAGGTATTGCAGTCGGTCCTATTTTTTTAAAAATTCCTACCTTCATCAAAGTTTTATTTATATAGCCTAGTATTTTAATGGTTTGATAGGCGAAACCTTAACATCTAAAAGAACATTTAACAATTGTTGAAGCAGCAGAACTTTTTACTCTATTATTTATACAGTTAGGAATTAAAAAAAAATAGGATCGACTGCGACGCCTGCATTATTCATAATTAATTACTGATAAAACAACTTCTAAAATTATGTGCGATTTAAGAAGTTTTACGATTACAGCATATGAAATGTAAGGCTTTTTGACAAAATTGCATATAATCACTGTCTTTAACTTGTATAAAAATGGAGCAACTTGATAGTTTGGTAACTCACACTATTGACAAGATTTAGTATTTCTAATGATTCAAATCATATAGCTTCTGAAAATTTTAACTTTTTACTGAATAAAGAAAAATAATTAGTTAAAGCAAAACGAGCTAATTCTGTGAAAAAAATATCTTTAGAAAACATTTTATTAGCTAACATGCAAGTTATTCTTAATAGAATGAATTGTCACCACTTTTAGTTTATTTTTATTTGTCAAAAACAAATTCTTTTTTAGGAACAATCCTGAAAGTTAGCTTTGAAATGAAATTGTTCAAGTACTTAAAAAGAAGTCAGCAAGGTCAAATTTTAATCAGCTAATTAAAAAAGTTTTTGGCTAAATTAGCAATTGTTAATCAATTTTAAAAATGTTAAAAGCACTCAAATCTAAGTTCTATAAATAATTATTAAAAAATATATATATAGAGAGAGATACTTATTATTATATTAGTACATTTTAAGCCCCTCCCCCCACACAAATTAAAATAAACAAACAAACCTACCAACACTACTGGATTTTCTGGGGAACTACTGGATTTCTGTCATTTCTCCTAATCTTCAGTTTTCCTTAAATCAGATTTTTTTTTTTTTTTTAAATCCTTAACTTTATTAGATTTTGGGAAACTTTCCTTTTATCAGCACTGCAGTAAGGAATGGGCATTCATAACCAGAGGTATTTGTGATCCAGAAATTTCTGCATTTTTTAAGCAAATCATTTCTGGAATTCTGGATATTTTGGGCTAAGAGAAAAATTGCACTGAAAATTTTTGTCAATCATTCCAGTTTCAATCTTTTCACATCCTTCTTGTCAGTGATTGTTTTTTCTTGATCATTTCGTAACTTAAATTTCCAATTCAGTCTGATTAAAAGTTGACCTTCATTTATATTTCATTTAATTAACAGATTTTTCAAGATTAAATACATTTATAATTTTTTTTTAAAAGTTGCAATTGATTTTTAAGAACAAACTTATCCGAAAGATCCTCATGAGAAATGTATTTGTGAAATAATAATGGCAGTAGTTAATCAAGATTAAGACTTACTTTTTCTTCAGTTTAATATGACATAATATGTTATGATAATTTTATCATGGACTACTATCATAATTTTAATTACAACAGTCCTGATCTTGTTTACTATTGCACATATAAGTAATTAAAGTTACCTGTTTATAGTTTACTAGCCGCCTTCGGCCACCAGTTTTGGCTGTCGATGGCTGCTTAGCGGCCAAAATGTGCAACCTAGAGAACATGTGCCGCTTCGCAACTGGCTTGTGCAACCTACGGCATATGTGCCTCTTTGCGATCGAAATTTGCAACATACCAAAATAATTCTATAACTAACTTTTTCGTTTAAAATTGATACTTTAATACATACAGTTGTTAGTAGCAAAATCTCTTTGAAGGGGTGCCTGGGGAGATTACCATTGAAGAGAAAAATAACCTATCAAGATATTTATCCCTATATTCATGCTGCAATGTATTGTTTCTTCTTAAATATTTTTCTTTGTAACAATAAAACTTGTGCTCGAGCATGCGTTTGTATTTAAATAAATAAAATTAGTGAAAAATTAGTAAAATATAAATTATAATGCATGGTTTTTTGTAGTTTTTTTACTATAGTAAATTAATATATTTGGTTAGTTAAAATATAGCCTCAAAATCATTTTGTGCACTTGTAAAACTATTTTTTTGAATACTAAATTTTTACAGTTTTATTGAATGGTTCATATAATTTGTAAATAAATTAGAAGTAATTTACTGAATAAGTAATTAATTATACATGAATTTTGTATTAAATTATTCCTTAGGTAAAGCAGAAATCTGCTTATGGTCATTGTATGATTAATTTTAAGGAAAAGGCAGTAAAACAAACTTTTTAAGGATTTAGATAACAATATAATTCATAGATGTCGCCACCAAACAATCTATTGCACTTTTTCTCTCTGTGCTTCGTTTTTCTGTTTATTTTTTCAAGGCGTGATAACTCTCTAGATATTTAGTGTTGAAGGTAGCTGCATGTTTGAAAATGGTTAATTTTTGGAGATCTTTCAAACTATACAAAAAGTTTTTGATTTTAGTCAGAGATAAAAATGTCGTTTTTATCAAAATTTCAACATGGCGGCAGATGCACCGGCCAGCAGAGATGAGTCGATCCTGGAAGCGTTAGAAACAGGACTTCTATTATTTAGATGTACATAAGCGAAACAAAACTTTTTGAAATGGCACCTAAGTGAAAAAGTTTGTCATCTAAATAAAAGTAGCTAGTATCCATTGACACCTAGATCTTTTCGTTATATTTCTAACCCTGGGATGAAGGCTGGATTAAGGTTTTAAAGGTGAGGAGCAAAGGAAGTAAATAAAAACATGATGACTGTGATACAGTCAAAAAGCGTAATATAGATGAAGGTATTTTTTTTTAATGTTTTAACCCTAGAAAAAAAGAAAGCTTTCTTTTTTTTTTTTTTACATTTCAATGTTAATTTTATAAAATAAGAGAGGAGGAAGAAAGGTTAAGAATACATGTTGTACAACAACAGTTAAGAAAACCTTTCAGTCCTCCTCTCCTGCCCCTCAAATTTTTATTGATTTTTGTTTTGTGTTTGGATATATTAGGTTTTTATGCCGTTTCTAATAAGAAAACTGGAAAATTATTTTAATTCTTTTGATGTCCTAGACAAATTAATTTATATTTGTGCTTCTTTATTTTGCTACTTATTAGGAAGACCGAAGTCAGCAGAACCTGCAAAGGCAAAAGAGCCCGTCAAACAAAAGCGACCTGCTACAACACCGCCTGCTAAACCAACCCCTCGTACTTCATCTACTCGAAGGCGAACTTTTAAAGATGATGATGAGAAAACCCCTAAGAGTGAGTGTCAGTTTAAATGTGAATTTTGCATTAAATAGATTTAAGACACCAATCACTTCTAATTAATTACTTATAGTTTCTATAATAAGATTAACTATCAAAGTTAGATACAAATATTAACAATATATTTGTTAATTATACCAATAAATTCCGAAAAGAGCAAATCAATTTTGGTGAAGTTCTTATTTTAAATTAAACTATACTAAAATTGTTCTGTGGCTTTTACAGTTTTACATTGTATGTGTATTTGGCACCTATGTTACACATTAAATTTATTTAAAGCATGACCACTGAGGGCGAAAAAAAAAAGATTGAGCAAGTTTTCCCTTGATGAAAATTTCTCAATGTCGGAGTCTGGATTAACTTTTGAAAAATATTTTTATTTATCAATTTGTATCTATACATCTAGGTAAATTTCAAAGTACTAAAAAGCCGAAGGAATCAACCTCTAAGTCACAGTTATCTTCAGTTTCTAGTAAAAAACAACCAAGCCCATTTCCCACTTCCCACAGCAGCGGTGGGAAGGTCTGGCTGCAGGCCGAAAAGTCTGCTGCTGAACCAAAACCAAAGGCTAAACCCTTAGTTCCAGAGACTTCGGATGCTGTGAGGCCTTCCTCCTTGTCACCCATACCTGCTAAGCCTATAACTGAGGAATCTGCCTCTGAAAAACTTGTCGATGTTGGTGAAGGTTAGTATCTGTAATCTTCTTGAATGATATGAATTATTCTATTATGAATAATAATAAGGACAGTGGTGTCAGAATATATACATGTATAGTTTAAAAAGAATAATAATAAATAAGAAACTACTGATCAAGTTAACAAGTATGATTAAAAAAAAAAAGTAAGAAAAAGAAAATTGACTTTTCAAATTACTTAACCATAATGGCATCACAAAAACTCATATATCCCAATACTAATTTGCTTGAATGTTGTTTGTGTTCTTATAAAAAAATTAAAAAAATGAGAAGACATATTATTTTGTCAGTGATCATCTCATCAGAACTTGACTAAATCAATGTGGGCCACCGCTAAGATCCCCTAGTTTCTTGCCAAATATAGAGGATATTGCCAAGTTAGGTTCAGTTTTGGGGACTTATTTTTTCCTCCAAACTTGACAATAAACAACTACATTTCCCAACTTCTGTGGCTTTTGACATATCATTACCACTGCTGCAGCAAAACTTCAGATAGTGGTTTAATTGTTTTTTTTTTTTTTTCAATTTTCTGAATGATAATATCATTAGAACTTTACCAAGTTAATATGGGGCCACACCTAAAGCAGACCCTTTCCAAAAAAAAAAAAAAAAAAAAAATCTGTTTAGCCATAAACTAAATGCTAACAGTTTTTAAAATTAAATTCAAAAATGACATGTTTTGAGGTTTATAAAAAAAAATTACAAGCTAATTATTTTCATAATTATTTGTGCATATTTATTGTGTATAGTTTATTAAAACTTAATTCTAATTAAAGAAAGGGAAAAGAATAAAGAAGAAACGAAAACACCTGCATTTCAGTCATCTGTTGTGCCACTTACTCATGTTCGCACACCTGAAGAAGTTACTGGGGTAAAGAGTCCTGATCCTGAAAATTGGACTGTACCAATTGAAAGTAGTGAAAGGTTGCAGTGGAGTGGAGTAAATACAGCTGACAAAGATGTGTCTCTTGGTAAATATTTCTTGCTTCGTGTTTCTTTCACTATGTCTGAAAAAGCAAACCATTTTTATCTTCCTTATAATGGAAATGTGTCTTTTTCATGGACATCAAGACAAAATACTGTGAAACAGCAGTAATTTGGCACCCTAAGAAACTTGAGGAAAAAAATATATTAAAATAGCATTCAATCCAAATTTCTGCTTGTTTCCTTCTCACTTTATCAGGGTTCTCTCTAAAAAATTGGACACCAGAAATATATGATATTGTTATTGTGTATAATTTATAAGAGTTATAATTACAGTTACTCAAACTATTATGAAGTTTATACATTTTTAG
Source organism: Cheiracanthium punctorium (assembly GCA_038373885.1). Classification (NCBI taxonomy): domain Eukaryota; kingdom Metazoa; phylum Arthropoda; class Arachnida; order Araneae; family Cheiracanthiidae; genus Cheiracanthium; species Cheiracanthium punctorium. The sequence goes on from JAWZYV010011752.1 coordinate 94,934, forward strand.
AAAGTGATTCCATCAACCTTTCAAGTTATTAGGCAAGTTGGAGTGTATAGGCTGATTAATTTTATTTTTCACCAACTATGCGAAAAATTCCAGAGCTGGGATTCTGGCTGGGAATTTTTCGCATAGTTGGTGAAAAATAAAATAATCAGCCTATACACTCCAACTTGCCTAATAACTTGAAAGGTTGATGGAATCACTTTCTAAAAATGTATAATTTCCACGGCGTAATAGAGTTGTCACGAATTAATTGTTTCATCTGTTCTATCTGTGATTTGCAGAGGAAGATGATAAATGCCAACAGTTCTAATGCGAGAAATTTCATCTGGGAATCGTCCCAGAGTAGCTCAGTGGTAGAGCACCTGCACGTTATGCGACCGTCCTGGGTTCGAATCCCAGCTCTGGAATTTTTCTCATAGTTGGTGAAAAATAAAATTAATCAGCCCATACACTCCAACTTACCTAATATTATGAAGTTTATTACATTATTTTCAAACAGTATTTTATTTGATTATCAGTCAGATTTTAATAAATTTTATAATGTAGTGCATATGCGTGTGTGTGTGTGCAGCTTATTTAAAAGAAAAGAGTAATAATAAATACTTATCAAATCAATATCTCAGCCAAATTTGTTGTATATGATTTTTTGAATCGCCTTCTAACAAAAAGTGGCAGAGACCTAAGTGGCTATCCATTAATTATGTAAGGGTTCCAAGGGGAGGGGGTTTCTCTAATTCTTAGTCACTCCTTATTTTGCTCAAAGTGTTATTCATTTGTAGTTTGTTTGACTGATTTGTTTTCTTACTTTATGATTAATTTAAAACTTACTTTTAATTATAATATGGATTTTCCGAAGACTAGATAATTATCTGATAATAATATAATCGTTATCTAAATCTAATAATAATATAATGGTATAACCTAAAGTATCTTTAAAAAAAAAAAAAATCTTTAATTTATGTCAAATTATGACTTTTACTGCAATTGATCCTTTTCTAAAACCAGATAAAATTTTACATAAGAAGGGGGAGGGCGAGTTCGAGAAATCTTATATGCTCTTACATGGTCATAAAGGGGTGGGGGGGTCGAAAATGGCGAAAATCATCCTTATGCAGTTAATGAATGGCTCCTAACATTCTCTAGAGCTCATGTTCATACTTATTGGCACATTGTAAATCCAATTACTGCCAAATGGGAATTGGTAGTGCATTCAATTAAAATAATGATGATTCAAAGATTTTCCCATTTAATAGTATTAGGCATATTTTCATTATTTTACAGAAAAATGGAATGAAATAGTTTGAAATTAGCATGAAGAAATCCCACGTGGCAGAAACAGGTTGACATGGCAACATTGTTTAAGAAAGAGAACGATCCTCTGCAGACAGATTGTCTTCAACAGTTAAAAAGCATGCTGAAGACCACTTTCGTGCCTTCTGCGAATGTATAGTCAGTTAAATCACTCTTTTAGTAATGTAAACAAATAGAAAAACATAAAGAATTTTACCGATATTTTTTTGACTTCATGCATATTAATGAAGTTGATAGCAGAAACCAGAGAGTGCAGTTGCCAGATTGGATTTTTCTCTCGGCAGATATGCATTTTAGCAGTAGCTCGGCCAGTATAGCACGGCTGTGTGGAAAGATGTGACTTGGCATTAGCTGACACAAAACATTCAATGACAGAACTTAATATTGATATTGATGAACGCGAGAGATCCTTTTGATTGAAGCAATGTAAAAATTAATTGGATTAGTTAGTGTTCATTCATTGAATGTAATTATACCACGGGCAAGGTAGGATTAAAGTGGCCCTCTGAAAAAAAAAAAATAAATAAATAAAATAAAAATAAAATAAAAATAAATAAATAAATAAAAAATGTGAAAGATCTAATTTTACTTCCATAAAATTGTCATAAATTCCAACTAGCCGCTCCACCCCCACCCACAAAATTGCATCAATCTGTCACTGACTGTAGTAGAGTAAGGTTTATGAGCCCGGGTGCCATCTTTGATATTTTTATCACGTTGTGTAATGCAGCAAAAACGCATTTAGCCAACTGCAGCAATTTATGATTGAAAACTACATATGGACTGACACGACTGCAATTAATTACTGTAATTTCTGGAAGAAACGAAAGAAGGTTTATAATATTAAGGAGGGCAAAACTGATTAGTAAAACATGTTTGTTTTGGAAAATTATGAATTTCAAACTTCCAGGCTTAAATTACGATAATTAAAATTAAAATGCTATTTGATAGTTACAACTTAAATTAATTTTTTTAAAAATATGATACCTTTATGGGATATATAAAAAACTTAAATTTGAATTGTTTTTTCAAAATATAACTTTAAAACTTCTTGTTTCTCTCTATTCTAAAAAAAAGTAAAGGCCGCTGCTGCCTCCGCTGTCAAAGCTTGTTGGCCTTACTCCTCCTAAACCGTGGGGATTTGAGTTTCCACTAAGGTGCCCACAGATTTGAAAAATTCCAAGGAACCTGATAGGCTGACTTAAATTTCCAAAATCGAATTATTTTAGAAGATATTAATAAAAAACTGAAAAAATAAAACATAATGTTTGCCAGATTTGGCATAAAATCATTCATTACTTTGCAACAAATCAATTCCAGGTACATAGACTCGCATGAAATTGACAAACATGAAGTAGAATTACACCCATTTTATGCCAAATTGAAAAGTATATGAAAGAAATAACTCAAAGTGCGTTACACAAAGTTCGCAGTTTTCAAATATTAAGTTCGCTTAGACAACAGGAGTTTAGAATTAGCGACTATTCATTTTTCCAAAACAGAATAGCTAATTGTAACTGATTTTAAAAGCGCCATCTTGGCATTAGGAATGATCCAGCAAAATGGTATCTTTCCAAGCAGGGAGAATCTTAACTTCGAATTCCAGAATGCTAGAATCCAGTATCTTGAAAATGAAAAATAATTAAAATGTAGATTATTTTAAAAAGCCGGTTCGGTCCAGCTTTCAGTTTAGAGTATTTGCTACCAGTAGACATATTTGGTGGCGTTAACTATGCCATTATAGCAATTGTAGTACACCTTCGATATTTGCCAGCGCGGCGAGATGATATAACTGGTGGTGCTAAATACGCCGATCTGCAAAGGATTATGTGTATGAAAATATGGATAACGGTTTTGCGGGAACCTTACATGAGCAGTAATCATAAGTTGTGAGCATGTGTAAATTGCCAATTAATGAAAAGTCGCCATGGGTGACAAGCTAGCCTAGCTGTTTTGTAGTTTTTATCAAGGAAAACTTATGAAGAACTGTTTTATTAGAGCTAATTATTAACTATACATATACGCAAGTCGCCAAATAATGAAAAATCGCCATGGGTGGCAAATTCGCAAGGTGTCCAATAGGTTCTACATAATTAAAAATACAGCTGAAACAGATGTTCTGATTTTATTATGCTTTAGCTCCTAATTAATATAACTGTTGAATGGCAACATTAGTTATCGTGTTTCAAAGGAGTGCAAATAATTTTTCCTGCGATTATACACGAAGTCCGCACTCCAGGTGGAGTATAGCTCAGGACCCGTAGAACACGGATTCCTATAACAAAATATCCACTGTATTATGGGGGGGGGGCTACTGTACTGTGAAGTTTAAAGTTTTATGTACCAATGAATGAACATGCAATAACCAAGCAATGTATAGCTCAGTAATATGCTATCTGATCCAATCTTGGGGTTTTGTCTAATAAATTATGTCTTTTTTACGAAAAAGCCATATTAAGGGCCGAATGCCTCATACGAAAAGCGAGCGTAGCGAGTCTCTGGGGGGGCCTTGGTCCCTAGTTAAGTATAAATTTAATAATTAAGATAAAAAATTCTATTTGTATAAAAATATATTTTAATAATTCAAATAAAAATATTTTTTAATAAAATAAAATAGTTATTTCCTCAAATGAGCTTAGCTTTTAAAAAATTTTAATAGTTATGTAAAATAATCAGAGCTCATGAAGGTAAAATGGCAGGATGCAAAGGTTTTTAAAGGGCATCATTATTTTAAAAGGGCATTGTGTTTCTGAAAAAGGGCAGTACATTGCTGATTAAAAGCACTTCTAATTAAAAAAAAAGAATTACTTAAACTGAGTAAAGCAATGCTTTATTGATTAATAAATTAATAATAATTATTTAGTAATTTTTATTAATAAATTAATTATACTATATTAAAAATTAGATAACATTAATTATGTTGATAATGCTAAGTAATGTAAAAGAGTTAATTACTTTTTAAGTAACTTTTTAAATTAACTTATTAAAATAAATTAGTAGTTAATTTAATAAGAATATTTCTTTAAAAGATTTTTAAGGTTTTTCTTTTTATAACAAAAATAATCACCCAAACGTATCTAACAGACAAAAAAATGCTTTAAGTAAACATTTTGCATAAGAAGCAGATTTTAATAAAAGATTTATTTGATCACTTTGTTAAGAATCATCAATAAAAGTTTAACTAAATTAAGAAACACAATAAAATTAAGTTGTTCTAAACCTAAATTTTCATTTTTATTATTTTTTTCAGTTTTTAAGTTATTACTCCTATAAAAAATAATTCATTCAATTTTTCATCATTCACTTGTCTTTGTAAAAATTAATTCAATAATATAAACAATCAAAATGTTTCAGTTAATGCATGAAAACATTAATAACATTTCTATTCAAAATAACCATATAATGGTATAAATATCTATTCCAGTTATTCAATATATATTCCACTACAAATTCCAGTTATTTATTAAATTTTTTGAAAATGGACAATAGCTAAAATTTTTTTCGGGATTATCATGCAGACATTATAAGTATTCTTCTGTTGATTTTAACAATCAGCTGGTCACCTATATAAGAGGCAATATTGAAATATCCGGAAAGGAGATAAGAACCTTAGCCCCATTTTTCTCCCCCTTTTCCTCCCTGTCTAAAATGAACCTAAAATGAACTTTAATTTACTCTAAGATGCAATCAGGAGTGCCTATTCAGCATTCCCGGTATTTGCATAATCTTTCAAACTTAATTGCTATTGTATTACACTATAACTTGTTGTATTATGGAATAACTTTTATTATGCAATAACTTGGTTACAATAACTTGCTTTTCCCGCAGCAGGAGGCAATGACGTAATGACTAGGAAAATTTAAATAGCTTACTCCGTGGATCATGGTAGCATTATAAGAAGTAACATTTCGTCGCTTCAGTAGGTTAATTAGTTGCTTAGTGTTGTTGACAGTTAATTACTTGGCGAGCTGTGATTGCTGTTGTATGAGTTTGCAGCTGGGGCTGCTTTATATTTTAATTATTTTTTTGCTAAGCAGTTACTGTTTGCTTTTAGAAGTATAAATATTTGCTGGCTGTAAGCCGTGTGTATAAATTATCAACTTCCTAAAGTTATATCAATAATAGAATGTGATTCAACTATAAACTACTAGTATCAGTGATTTCTGTATAGCTCCAACATGTTTTGATGTTTTTAATAAACCTTTATTTTTAACTGAAATCAGCATTTAATCTTTGACTTAAAGATTCAACATTATCAGCTTTTGGTAAGCAATGAATTTTTTCCTCATGCTTGTACATCGTGCTTTTAAACTCTGATAAAGTACAAGAATAGTCATCTACAACTTAAGAGGATTTAACGTTTAATAAGTTTAAGTTTTTAATTTTTCCTCACATGCCCTATTGGCGACTCCCACATTAGCACTTAGCACATTATTTGTGAGCAACCAAATAAGAGTTGAACAAATAAAACTGCTAAAGAAACTTCCATAGAGATAAAAAAAAAAAAAAATAAATAAATAAACTTCGTGGCCAAAAGAGGGTGTCTAGTTTTTCAACATTGTGTTGCTATCGTGAATCAAAAGGCAACAAGGCAGAATTTTTTTTTTTTTTAAGGGCATCGGGTTGTAGTGCCCCACAGACTCCCACCTAGAATGAGCTCTGAAATAATAATCTTTATTGATGACATTGAAAGCATTTTGTAGACCCTCTCCCAACTTCTGTTCAGCCCACTGAGCATATGTACAGGGTGATTTGCTTCCAGACTGACAAACTTGATGGGGGTGTAGGGGGTACAGGGACGGTTCAGAATCACATAGCAATGCAGGTTCGGAAACGTTGTCGTCATGTACCTGTTAATAATCACTTTGGAAGAAGTGTTGAAGTGCACGTCTAATTTCTTAATCAATTTTCATAAACAATGGGCTTTTCTCAGACAATTTCATAAATGTAATGAAAGAAACAATTCTGGAATAACAATATTTATGAAGTGCAATCGGTGAAAGAGGGATTAGGTTTTGAAAAACCATGGTCGAAAAGCTTACTACAGTAGAATCTCGCTACAACGATATCCTCGATAACGATAATTCTCTCTATTACGATATTTTTTCATAGTCCTGGCTGAATTCCCTTTAGATTAATGTTAAACAGTTCTCTGTATTACGATATCTTTTAAAACGACAATTCTCTCTACAACGATGGTAATAATTATCCCTTACATCACAATAATTCTCTCTACTACGATATATTTTTTTTTCTACGATGCATCAGAAGCCCAACTCATGCACACACATTGAAAGCTACACAAAGAAAGTCGAGGTAAAATGTGGTCGGAACGGGTTGGACCACGCCTCTGCCAAAGAACGTCTTCTAAGTTTCGTTTTGCTGATGTAACACTATGGTAATGGGAAAGTGCATTTCTCGTAAGGTGGAAGGACAGTTGGCATTTCCTGGATGCCACATCTTTGATTCCTATCCCCCCCCTCTTTAAAAAATGGTCAAGGATTCCTTTCACTGGAACTGATATAGAAAACGATACGTTCTTTTGTCTGAACTGGAGTAGGAATTTTTACCTCCAGTAAATCCCATCGAGGTCGATTATTACACGAGGATATTTTAAATTACTTATGAGTTTTATTTACTTTGAAGTTTGTTAATGAAAATCGAAAGCAAATGGCTAAAAGAAAACAAATATGTATCGAAGTGAAATTCAACATCATAAAAGATTTTGATAAAGGCATGAAGCAAGCTGAGGTTTGCAGAAAATACGGACTTTCGTAGTCGACTGTTGCCAATTTCCGATTTCTTTACACGGAATTCAAAATAAATAAGAATAAATTAGTGGGTATGTATTTTCAATTAATATCTAATACATTTTTAAAAACGCTTTTGCGGCATTCAGGTATTATTTATTTAGACATTATATATTTGTTATTCAAATATGCTATAAATATTTATAAGCTATATCGCCGCTAGAATCCCTGGCGAGGCGGCAAGGGTATTTAACTAAAATTTGTGAGTGTTGTGAAAATTACTGAAAACTATAAACATGTTTTTCTCCTTTCATTTATTATATATTACTTGCGAGGGTGTGCTGAATGAAAACAGAACACTTTCTGGTGACACCGCAGGGTATGGGATATATGCAGAACAAAAATCTTTTCGTGCCAATATCGGTTCTCTCTATAATGATAATTCTCTTTACAACGATATATTATTTTGACCCCCAAAATATCGTTATAGAGGGATTTCACTGTATCACTTGAACACTTCTTCCAAAGTGATTATTAACAGGTACATGAAGACGACGTTTCCGACCTTTGCTATGTGATTCTGAACTGTCTCTGTACCCCCTACACCGCCAGCAAGTTTGTCAGTCTGGTAGCAAATCACCCTGTATAGTTCCACAGTTTTAACGTGTACTACCTCTTTATTTACAGTGATGGTTGATTAGGGTAGATTTTGTAATTGGTACATTTGTATTGTATCAGTATTATCTACCACAGCCCTACAGAATACATATTCATTAAATTTAGATCAAGTTTTTGGTGTTGACACAAAAAACAAAATTTTGTAAGTTCTTGTCTTACTTGAAAACTAATGAAAGGGGAGGAGGGGTTCTCATTACTTGCATACCCTAAGGTCTCTACACCCTGACATTAAGTATTTTTTCTGAACTGCAAAACTTCATATGTTGATTGAATAACCAGTTTTCATAAACTAATTATTGACAACATAAACTGAATTGTAATTTTCTATTAACTATGTTTAAATGCACCCACATCTTTATGGGTGCCGAGAGGGGGTGCAAGGGGCTGCACTTGCACCCCCCCCCCCCCCCCCGGAGTTTGAAAAAGTATAATTAACCTGAAAATATAAGCAATCTGTTTTACCCTTAAAAAAAAAAAAAAAAAAACCCAGCCTGAATGTAGGTGTGATATTTTGAATTCTATGTGTAGTTCTCGCATTAAATTACCTATTTAGACCTGTATTTATGGCTTAATGTTTTCTACAATTGTACATAAATTTTAAGCTTTTGAGAAGTCATCCACATTTTTATTTTAGGATAATGTTGGCGCAAGCACATGAGCCCTCATAATATACTAACCAACGCTTACGGTCGTAGTAGTGTTGAATGCCTCATGGTATGTGCCTGTAGTTAGCAAAAAATATTTTGAAATAGTCTCGATAATATTCGAGGTAGACGGGACCGGACTTGTCTCAAACTATCAAAATCATTAAATTAATAAACAGATAAATGCAAATAAAGCAAATTTTGTGATTTGAGTGCATATTTAAATGAAAAATGTAGTTACATATTATCACATTACTTATTAGAGCAGGTTAACAATTTTGAAAAATAATAGTCAATTGTTTTGTATGGACACATTGCCGTACAGCAGTTTCGTGCCATTGCCAAAGCAGCATGTCAACACTGCACAGAAATGTCTGAGGACATCTACAGAAAAAACACCCCACTTTCTTTATGAGAGGGATTTCTGATAGGGCTTCTGGATGCACTAAGTATCTGAATTTTTGTCGCCTGCTTTATATGTGTTGATCATTATTTGGGAGCTAAACTGATTTTTTCACTTACTCAGTTGTATGGGAAAACTAGAACAATCGAGACTCAACTGTGAATATGATTAAATGCAATTATTTTAGAATTTAACGCTTAAAGTTTAACATTTCTTTTTAATATTATAGAGTTAATTTTTCAGAAATTTCGTTAAACTATTAGATGAAAATTTGATGACTAACTATTAGATGAAAATTTGTATTTTGAGTTTTTTACATGGTAGTTTTTCAAATATTAAGTGAAGGCATCACTGGGTCACTTTCGAAACTTGGGCTGTATTTTAATATGGGGATGTCCTTGCCAAGTGCACTTAAGGCAAACCTGCACATGGGGTATCTGTCATGGAAGGGGGGGGGTGCCTTGGGCAGAAGGCTTTTTAAGGGATTCTAACGCATATTCACATAACATGTAGAGAAAACTAGCCAAAACAAAGAAGCATTTTTCTGCATTGCAACGTTTGTCCGGAAATGAAAAATGTAAATAGTTTCAGCACGATAGAGCTCCAGCCTATTTTGCAAATAATGTGCGCAATTAACCCATTGTCATCTTTGCCCCCTGATCGATTCGACAAGTTGAACTAGTCGCTTGGCCAGCATGTTTATTAGATTAATCAAGTATTGAATTTTGCTTTTGGGGACACCTCAAGGCACTCATTTACTAGACTCCGGTTGACACAGACGAGATCCTCATTGCAAAACTTTTGTAACCACTGCAACCGTTCGTGGAACACCTGGCACCTTCGAAAGGGTACGCCAATCACTTGCTAGATGCTACCACCACCTTTGAGCATTTACAGTAGAGCTTTTTCATTTCTTTTGCATTTGCTATATTTCTATCTACACTTTTATTTCTAACCCCACGTTGCTAATCTGCTATACAAAAAATGCTTCTTTATTATGCATTTTATTCTTAAAGTTTGGCCTACGAATTCAGTTACACTCTGTATATAATGTATCTTGGTGCACCCCCTCCCCTGGAAATAATCCTGCCGGCGCCCTTGTGTACAAGCACACATGATATACTGTGCTTCAAAAAGATTTTTGTATTTCTGCAGCTTGTCTAAGAAAGGATGACAAAATTCTGGGAAGAAATCTAAATAATGTACAGTGAAAGACCCAAAATCTGTTGGCCTGAGGACCAGTGTTATAGTGCTAAATTCCCCCCCCCCCCCCAAACGCATGACTTTATATGGGAAGGAGGGAGGGGGGTATTGGGAGGTGAGAAGACAAGCTTATAACATCCTGTCATGAAAACGTCTCTGCCTTTTTTGTCAATAACCAATATTAGAGGTTTTGTGTAATTTTGAGAATGTCTAATAGACTCAAATGTACAACAAAGCAAAATTTTGGTCTAAACCAATGTCAGTATTTTGGGGAGAGTATAATTTATTTTTAAAAGATTTTTATTTTACCTATCCAAAGTGTGTAATAAAGCAGATTGTTACCCTTTAACAATGTCTTGGAGAGGCCAAAACCCCCTAGCCCCTCCCCTGGATCTGCCACTGGCTGGTCAGATGGACACTTTCAAATTTCATTTCCTGCATTGCTACCTCCGCGTTTAACAGCTGTGTTCCTTTTGTTGTCGACATTAATTCTAAGAATCTAATGGTTCTTCTTATTTTCTTATTTGCATCCATGATGGTGATGTTTCTTTTCTTCAAAGACCCAGAGAGAACAGAAAGTTTAAATAAAATGGCGTGCATGAGTGCCATATCTGTCAGAAATTGTTTTGATGGGATGTGCTTGAGTAGACCTTGGAAAATGAATGGTTCTGTTTGTCCAGTTTCGGTCTCAACTGGTCGACTTGAACAAATTTCAGAAAAAACTTATAGTTCTACCAAAGAGAGACTGCAGAAACAATTCGGAGAGAACTGGCAATTCATCTTACTTTTCAAACTTGATTGATTTTTGGTTTCAAGGCTAGCTGCAGATGCTTGAATTTCTACTTGGTTCATAGAAGATCAACCTTACAAAGATTAGTTTGTCCATGAATATTTGAAAATGTCTGACTCTATGGACTTTGTTGATTGTTTCTCCAGCTTCAAGTTTCAGCTATGATTTAAGCAATGCTAAACTACCATAAAAAACAGGAGGAAGGCCGCACAGGCATAAAGGCTGCATTAATAAAAAATTTAAAAAATAAAAAATGTACTTACAGAAGAATCGCACTGGCATATGGGCCACACCATTGTAAATTCTTAAAAACTAATGCAAATAAGAAGTAGTAATAGACGCATAAAAAGGAACCTAGCTAAATATTTATAGTTGAATAATATTTATTTCTGAATTATTGTGTGAAATGAAGAAAATCAAACATCGAATCTTTCAAATTGTGAATCCTCACTATCAGAATTGAATAAAGTCATGAACTCGTCGGGAAGTCCTTGTTCGTATGTTGCATTGTTACCGTTACTATCGGTCATATCAGCAGAATCCGTTAAATTGCCACTTTCAGGAACAATTCCAGCTTTCCTAAAACCAGACACAATCGTCTCTTGTTTCACTGCATTCCATGCAGTCTCAACCCACTTACACACTTTTCTGTAGGTTGCCCGTTTCATATTGCCACTTTTGGTGTACATGGAGACCACTGTGGCAGGGCTCACAAATAGTCTCTTTTTTTCCCTAAAAGTCTCTATTTTAGTTAGAATTCTCTAAAAGTCTCTTATTCATGTAAATGGTCCCTATTTTCTCTTTTTCACCATGGAATCTAGCTATTCCGAAGTAAAGTGTTGTGGTAACTCTCAAACGAGAAGCACCTGTAAGCCTAATTGCAAACAGACTGAGAAACCCATTCTCATAAATGGCAAAAATTTGAATCTTTACTGGTCCTACTTATTTACAATGAAAATTGGAAACTGAAATTTGTATCTTAGAGCTACCTTTCCGCCCTCATATTTTAATAATCCAATCTGAGATGACAAGAGAACACACAAGGGTGGATCCAGACTTAATTCTAGTAGGGGGCCATTGACAGGGTGTCCCCTGGTGACTAAAAAGGCAACTTTTGTTACTAATTTAAAGATAAGGCAACTTGGACGACTTTTTAAAAATAAAAAATGGCATTTTCATACTATTTTCATGGTTTTGGCTACTTGTACCTTACTCCAAGCGACTAATTTAAAAATCAGATTTTGGATTTTCCCAACTCCCTTTTCTTTTTAAAGTTTCGATTGGTTGTTCATCAAACATTCTAATATGTTTATCTAATCGAACTGCAAAAATAAATGTACTTTATGATCCGTTATACGGGGTGTTCCAAAAAGGTGGTAACACGATTTAATTCTTTATCTATTAGAGATAAGTCGGGCAGCAGGCCTGGACAGGCTCCTTTGGGGGCCCTCGACTAGAGATTGAAAAGGCCCCTTACTGATCAATTTAGAGGAAATGGAATATTAGAATCTATATATTTTTTTGAAACATGTTTTTCTTTCGACAACCGAATTGAGAGAACAGCTGGGTGTAAAAACTCGGTTAAGGTGTCTGAAGAAAGGTCTCGGCCCGTAGATGTGCCATCAAAAGAGAAAATCAGAAAAAGCCGAGCGGTTTAGGCGTGGCTGAACGTCAAATGTGCAAATTTTCGCCATAGAAATAACATTGTGGTTTATTAACGCAGACGATTGATGACTCAGACAATTGCCTTAGCTCCATAAGGTTTGATTTATTTGGAAAAATATTTGTTAGAAATTGCATCTGTTTGTAAATGTTGTGAGGCAAATGTGGCAACAGTGTGTAGTGATAATAAATGTGTTGTTCTAAATTCTGATTAGAATAAGAGCAAGTATGATTTAAAAAAAAAAAGAAATGAAAACCGACTTCGAATTACTTCACCATAAAGAAAAATTAATCGCATTCTAAATTAAAAGGCTTTGGCCAAATTTTCACGAAGTATAGCAGATATTGCCAAATTGTATTTAGTCTTGGAGACTTATTTTTTTACGACAAACTTGGCGATAACTCGCCAAAACTGGTAATATTTCACCATAGAATATAGAAAAATAACATTGTGGTTTATTAAAACTCATTATTGGCAGATAAAAATGCCTTCTTTATTTTGATGCTTTATTGCTTATCTGTTAATCTGGAACGTGTTTTTACTGTATCCACTAATTTAGAGAACGACTAGGTGTAAGAGAATTTTTAAAGTGTCTAAAAAAGGCCTTAGCCTGTAGATGTGTGATCAAAAGAGAAAAAGTCGAACAAATCAAACATGGTGGAAAGGCAAATGTGCAATTTTTCGCCATAGAAATAACATTGTGGTTTATTAAATACATCCGGAAATCATAAAAGCTTTCTTTATTTTGGCGCTTTATTGCTTATTTCCTTAATTTTTTCTATAAATTTGAAACATGGTTTTCCGGTATCCACTAAATTGAAAGAACAGCTATGTGTAAAAATTTGGTTGAGAGGTCTAAAAAAAGGTCTTGGTCCGTAGATGTGTCATCTAAAGAGAAAAATTTTCAAAGTCGGAGGGATCAGGCGTAGCGGAACTTCAAATGTGCAATTTTTCGCCTTAGAAATAACATTGTGGTTTATTAAATGCATTTTGCTGTCATAAAAAGCCTTCTTTATTTTAGCGCTTTATCGCTTATTAGCACTAGGGTGCTATTTCGTTTACACCCAGACTTTGTCTACTCGATTCTGTCGATATGATTTGTAGACAGGTTTTGTAGAGATGAACTGTCACGATGGAAATCTTTTTAAATGTGTTTGCCACATAACGCGGAAGGGGGGGGGGAGAATAAGTCTGACAAGGTTTGCGATATTTGATAATTGATCGCCAAGTTTGCGGGGGGAAGGGGGGGGGGAAATCATCAAAACATGCCGGCGATGGTTGTAAAATAGCTTTAGTAGGCAAATTTAATATAGATATTAATTCCAAAGATGTGTTTTATGCAACGAGAAGGACAAATATAGCACACTCATGGATTATGATGCTCATTCCGAACAATATTTAAAATGGTGAAGTATAGTTGGAATATGCTTGAAGATTGTAAGACAGTTTTAGCAACTATAGATTTCTATTCCAAAGAAGTGTTTTGTGGAACAAGGAAGAAAAATACGGCACGGCCATGAATAATAATACGGTTTTCAATTTAATGAAACAAGGAAGACAAATAGGGACGGCGCATGAATTAATAATGGATTATGATACGCTTTTAATATACAGCACTTTAGTGAGTATTTAAAATATGAAAGTGTTTCAGATTTTTTCCAAACTTTTCTCCATACAAATACATTGAGGTTTGTTAACGAGATTGATGGCAGTTATAAACTCCTTCTTTAGTTAGCGATTTATCATTTATTTCTTTAATTTTTCAGTTTTCTGTCTGATACTGGATCTTTACCATTGAGGGTAGCTTGAGAAAAGGCAAATAAAGCAGGGAGCGCACAATCGCCATTTGGCGGATTAGATTTTTTTGTCTCTTGCAGAATTCCGAAATTTTTCACTATTTTCACTTCATACTTTTGGCGTTTACCTTTCTGCGCCCGTATTTTCTCATGGAATGTTGTATGTCACTCTTTGAATGGTTAGATCAAAGAATGCTGTGGCAGTCAAGAACATTTAAGAGAATTCACCTGGACGTTTCGTGGTCGACGACTTTACCAAAAATATCGTCTTCAACGAAATGCTCAATTAGAATTTGTAACTGTATTTGCTCATTCGTCATTTAATATCTACTCTTCTTTTTTTGTTTACTTAATAAAGATAGTTAAAAACAAATTTTAAAGATTTCAATCATTTCATCGTCATTGTACAGTTGCTAAGAACTGGCGTGAAACCTTTTGTTTACTTTCTGTCACAAGTCACGTTCCGTCCGCGTCGTTCTTTGATTTTTCCTGTTAGTTTTGTTCAAGACCTTGGTGATATTCTTGATCGCTCCCATTTATTTTTGAATATTACAGTCAATAAAGTGACCGTCGAATTCGACGGGTTCCAGCTGGTATGTAATATTTGGAATTTAGTCGTACGTGTCTAAAAACTACATTTAACTATTTCAGAGCTTTTGGGGGCGCCTCAAGCCGCGGGGTTCTTGGGGGTCCTCCACTTTGCCACTGCGTAAAGATGTAAGACTATTGGTAAATAAATAATCAAATTACTCTGATATATATATATATAAAATCTGAAGTTGTAAAACAAAATTTCAGAAGAGGCCATGGCCCCATACTGGAGTTGCCCTTGGGAACACAGATGAAAAAATAAATTGTGCTTCTTTTCCGTCGCCTCCTTTTTTTTTTTTTTTTTTTTAAGCATATACTTTAAATTACCGCAGTCAGTGTTTACACTTGTGAATATGTTTAATTCTGTGCCTTGGTGAATAGCATAACTAAATAAATACTTAATGGGATCATCAAAATTATCCGGCAACATCAGGACAGTGGCGGCTCGTGGGATACAGCCAGTACAGCCGGGCTGCGCTTGAAATTATCAGCACGTACTTTAAAATAATGTATTCTACTAATTTTCCTAAATTCAGATTAGAATTGTGGAATTCCTACGGTAAATTAAAAAAATCTCCGGAAAAAAAAAAAAAAAAAAAAAAAAAAAAAAACGTATTGTGGCCGGAACGCTCATTCAGAAAAAAAGCACTTTAATCTTCCTGCAATTCAATTGGGAAAATCTTTGGTTCAGCCCAGAGCGCTGAAAAGAAAATTGGCAGCACCGTTGCCATGTCAACGACTCCGTAAGCAGCTTCTCCAGCATAGGGAGTATGCAGCTGATACAGCCGATGAAATATTTTTTAACGGCGGCTGAACTTGAGAACTCGACTAACTGATTGGCTCGGACAAGAAATGAGGGAGGGGGTAAGGAGAATATATGTTTGGAAAACTCTCGACTTTATATTGCTGAATTTATCAAGAAGGTAAGCCTGAATAGACGCTTATGAATGGACAATTACCCATCAAAGCAGTATTGTTTTTAAGTAAGCAAGAACTGGCATTTAGAGGACATGGCGAGCGAGAAAATTCTTTAAACATGGGAAATTTTAAAGAGCTTTTAAAATTATTGATATCTGAAATAAAACAACGCCTTTTTATGGGGACATCACTGACCAATTTGCATGTTTAAAAGAAAGGAGGATTGATTTGACTTATGAAAAATAAGTAAGTTTTCTTTTTTTTTTCTTTTCTTCTCAAGTTATCGTTACAAAAGAAAATTCTAAGGAAACTTCGAATCAGACACAGATTAATGCAATTTTGAGGATAAGAGCGGCTGGTTGAAATTTATGTCCATTTTATGGAAGTAAAATAGGATCTCTTACATTTTTTTATGTAATTTCTTTTTTTTTTTTTTCCCTTGGTGAGGGCTTAATCCGCCAGCTTTCGAATTCAGTAACAAAGATTTTCCAATCCTGTCCGGAGGAAAAGGGGGGGGGGGTGCTCATATGCTTCCGGCTGCACTAACAGTTTTGACCACGGGCCGCCACTGCATCAGGATGGATCTAAGTCAAGTGCACAAAGAAATCCTAATTTTAGGATAGCTACCAAAAAGTTAAAAATACTAAATACTAAAAAAGAAAGAGCTACTAATTAAAAAAAAATTCATTAAACAGAATTGTTCTTCTTCTTCATTCATGTAATCAGTATCTTTACTGTGCTTCAATAGCAACTCTATTGTCCCTTCTCTTCTCATACCACTCCCCTTTCAAAACATACTTTTTAAAAAATATCTTTTTTTTTTAAATTTCGTGTTCAAAGTTCATGTGAGTAAAGCTTTGCAGAGATGTTTAATTTTTCACAAAAATTCAGATAATGACCATCCACCCAAACTTGAATTCATTATAGCCACTTAAGACTGAAATATGCTGACTTTTAAAAAAATAATAACAGAAACACTGTTTTTTATATTTTCAGTTTTCAGACTGTCTGTAAGGAGTCCTACAATTTATTAGGGAACAAAAAAAAAAAAAAGGCTCAACATGCATCAGATTTAACCCCCCCCCCCCCCACCACACACAAGCTTTTATTGTGTATATATTTCTATTCCCATGAAGCATCGGATACAATTTGTAACATTAAAAACGGGTAGATTTGGATGTTTCATCTTGTCTATGTTTGTTTAAAACTTACTGTTTTACTCCTTTTTTCTGATCTTTTTAGGTACAAATTAAAAAATATCAGCTAAGCTGACATCCTATATCATTAGTGTAAAAAAAATCAACTGTGCTGTAAATGTTGTAAGCTGTGTATTACAAGGTCTCTTTTCAGTCTCTTTTTTTCTAGAATTTGGTCTCTTTTCCCTCTAGAGATATCATTAAAAACAGTTGTGAGCACTGCACTGGTCATCCAATTTTCCCAATTTAAGTGCATCTCGGCTTTAAACGATTTATTGACCGTAAGACGAAGTCCTGCAATTTCTTTGTTAATCCACCTAGAATTACGGTTTATGTGGCAGATGTCTTTTTGCAAGCATTTTTAACTGTATTCAAGAGATGTGCTTGCATAGAGTCAAAAATGAATAAACCATGAGGCTTGAAAAAAGCCCCACGGCTTTTCCACCACACTTGGAGCCAATCGATCATGATGCTTTCGCACATCCATCACTTTTCATTCATTCGAAATACAGCATTAGAGAAATTTTCTTTGGGGATTGTTTTGCGTTTGAAAATAAGTAAAGGTTTTAATTTTTCACCACTAGCAGTACATGCTAAATTTTTGAAAAAAAGTATTAAATTTTAAGTTTCACTAAATGTCGAATGTGCTGTGTTGTGGGATTAAGGCCAATCATCTACAAGAGGGATCTAGGCCTGTGGCTTTGGTACCTCTGTGGGTGTCTTTCTAAGGGGTCCTAACCCATATTTACACTAAGTTTTGGAGAAAACCACAGAAAACTCCGGTTTGGTCGGCGGATGCAACCTGGTTCCGAACGACAGTAAATGTTGAAATTTATAACATTGCACACTATGAAAACAAACACAAACAGATACATTTATTATAATTGGCATTTCGTGGCATTGGCAAACTTATATAAATAATAAATATTTTTAAATTTAATTATACAAAAAACAAGTAGTTCAATATTAGGGATGCACCGAATACCATATTTTGCCGAATACCGAATATTCGGTTGAATTTCTAATCGAATATTTGGCTGAATACCGAATATTTGGTTAAAATTTATTAAACTGTTATTAAACTTTGATTGTGCACCGATTAAGTTAATTAGCTTGTTTTTAAACAAAGTAATATTTAATATTTCATATAGTTTTAAATTCTTCAGAAATTAAAGTACTGCAAAGTTTAATATCCAAGTGTTTTGCTTATAATATACAGGGTGTGTCACAATGCCCTCCTGGGTTTGGAAGGCTTATAAAAATAATATATTACCAATACAGCAGCAAAGTTGACTTTACTGGATAAAGAAACATTACAAGTTTTGTTTCACAAATAACGAGCTTCCTTGTTGTTGGATTGGTCGAGGTTCTGATGCCGACAATCGTGTTCTTCTGTGATCACCATGCTCTCTGGAGCTAACTCCATGTGATTTTTTTTAAATGGGGTTACATAAAAGATTGTGTGTTAGTGCCCCCTTATGCCTCATGAAACATTCATGAAAGTTCATGAAAGACTTACGCCAAAGGATCACAACCGCTTTCACTACTGTTGATCTCGACATGTTTAAGCGAGTGTGGGGAGGGAAGAATTTGACTTCAAACTTGATATCTGCCACATTACAAAAGGTTCACATATTGAACATGTAGTATTCTACTTACTACTGCCGTGAAAATTTAGTTTAGTTAGGTAAAAAAAATTAGATTTTCAAATTTTAGCAGGCTACCAAAACAGAATTAAGATTTTGTCCATTGCTTTGTGACTGTTGGAGTAGAAAAATAACCCAATGATCTCAGCCTTGCCTGAAGTGTGTGTTAGAAATGTGGTAAAATAAACACAGAGACATTGCATTAGATCACCAAAATATAAATTTTATTCAACAATAACAGGGGTAAACAACTGGTGGCCTCACGACTTCAGCAAAAAGAAATGAAAAGTAAGAAAAACACAGCGCAGGGGTTTTACAGCGCGTGGTAGTAATGCTCAAAAAACAAAAATACTAGAGTGCTTTAATTTTCCATTATTAGCCCTTGAAAATTAAACTAAAAAAACTAAAAATAAAAAGTTAATGCATAATTAAAATTGTCATGACAAAAGTAGCTCGATTGGATCCAAAATTTAAGTTAAAGGCTCTGCTGCAGCATAAAAAAAATTTATCCTATCCAAAAAAGAAAAGAAAAAATTGGGCAAACAAGTCCCCACCTTCCCCAAGCCTCACAAGGCATCTGATGAATATCCCGCACTAAATCCTTAACTGTTACTTGAAACCCCACCTTTACAATCCAACAGGTGAGTTCAAATAGTTACCAAAAAAAAAAAAAAAATAAAAAAGGGGACCTTTGCAATTTCTACACCAAAGGGTGCAGCAAAAGCATTGATGTACAGATCAACTCAAAGAATTACAGAGATTAGCATAGGCCAAACCAGAATTTAACATGGCATCCACATTTATCATTTTAACGAAAGAAAATTAAACATTGTTACTGGAAGTTATACATCAGAATAGCACACAAAGTAGAAAAAAGAAAATTTAGCATTTGATATTAAATTCCCCCCCCCCCCCATTAAACGTTACAAGTACCAAAAAAAAGGATAGTTCTAGCACGGCTTGAAGCATGATTGACACTGATCCAGCTTATGGTGGAGAAAAAGTTGCATAAGGATGTTAGAAAAAGGAAATCGGTTCGATCTCACCCACGGATCCAATGGCAGGCCTGGTCTCGGCGTTTCAGGGAACTGACGGTCGGTCGCTGTTGGCTCCCGGAGCCGGCATCTTGGTCTCTCCTCGAAAGGGATTCCGGACGGCACAATCAGGCGTCGGAGACTTCGCGATCCACACGGCTATTGAGCACTAGCGGCTCCGTCTGGGAAAATGATCACAGCATAGATCGTAGTACGAGACGTCGAAACTGGTAATAGATCTTCGTCGAAACCAAAAAAAAAAAACAGGGGGTGGGGGCCTTATGCCCAATTCACATCAAAAGTGGCTGTGATGGTGACGCATCGGCATCGTGGCCAAATCAAGGCAGACGGCCAAAAAAAAAAAAGAGAATAAATTTATACGGTGATCATTGAATTAAAAAAGAAGTTGGCCCTCTGGCCGTGAAACTATCTTTTCACATCTTGCAACACTTCAAAACCGCGCAGTTGGTCTGCCGAACAGAAAATCAAGAGGCCGGAGCTGATTTCCTTTTTTCTTTACACGTCCTCACAGCTCCCACGCTGGCCTCCGAACTGACGCTTTTCGCCCTTTGCGCGAGGGGCTTCGCAGAGACGCCGACCGCGGGGACCAATCAGAGCGCGCCATCTCAGCCGGGAAACTTCGAGAACATTCGATTGTCGGGGGAAGGAAAAGAGGAACGAAGAAAATGGCGGCCAGCGACTACTACACGCGGGAAAGAAACGAACTTGGCCGAGAAGAAACGCAGGCAAGAACGGCCATCTTGAAATGGGAAAAAAAAGCTTAATTGATCAAAAGGGCATTAGAAACGTTATTAAATTTCCTAAAATTTTAGCGGAAGATAGCTAATCGTCCGAGACAACCCTGGGTAAAATTGGGAATAAAAATTAAATTAGAAGAGAGTAAAACTAATTAAAAACCGGACATGAACAAGAGATATTGCAAGAAATGAGTTAGGCTATTGAAGAGAGAGGGAAACTTAATAGTCAGCAGAAAATCGACAGAATTTACCTGATAATTAAAATTACACCTCCGGAGACAGGGCAAACAAAGGCAGAATTAATTTAAAGAAAAGGTAATTATTTAAAAAGTCCCAACAAAAAAAAAAGGGTAATTAGTAGTAATTTAAAAAGATTAGCTATTGAGTTATAGAAGAAGAGTCATCCAGACCCTTATATCTCCTGACAAAAGGTATTTAAATTAAACTTCCAAGTTAATTACAAGTATTAAGAAAATAAATAATTAATGGTTAAAAACAATTAAAATAAAAATTACTGCTTTTGATTTGTAAAAAGATTATCCCCCAAACACAATACAACAAACATTTATAAAACAAAACTTGTAACATTTCTTTACCCAGTAAAGTCAACTTTGTTGTTGTATTGGTAATAGATATTTTTATAAGCCTTCCAGACCGGGAAGGGAATTCTGACACACCCTGTATTATTAACTACCTTTTTAAATATTCGTGAAAATAAGATCATTCTTTTAAACCTGCATATTTCATTTAAAAAATTAGCAGTTAATTGACTATCCACATTCATGAACACTTAATGAGTTTGTTTTTTCTGGTTACTGTTTCAAATTTAAATTAGTAATAGTAAGGTTAATGTAATGTGTCATAAAATTTATTAAAATTGCAAAACAACAATATTTAAATTTAATATCTGTGTTTTCTCTTACATTAAAATTACTTTGTATGTGATATTCCTAAGTATAATTTGAATTAATTTTGTACTATGGTACTATATTATAACTTTCATTCATGGTATATTTAAAAAAAAAAAAAAAAAAAAAAATGTGTTTGTTTACCCATTGTTGAATATTAAAATTTGTTTACTATTCGGTTGCCGAATATTAAAATATTCGGCTGAACCAAATATTCGGTTTGTCTGCCGAATAGGCAGTATACCGAATACCAACCGAATATTCGGTGCATCCCTATTCAATATATTGTAACTTAATTGTTTTATATGTAAAACGATGTGTTTATTATTGAAAATATTAAATCTTTTATTGAAGATATTAAATCTTTACATTTTTTTACTTTAATGCTGTTGATTGTTTCTAATCAGATTTAAAACATGATATGTATTAATCATTCAAAGAAATTGCTACTAAATTTGATATTTTTCTATTTTAAAAATTTATTAAAATCAAGTATTCCGATATCTTTTAAGCTTTAATATCTGAAGTTACTGATTTAAATTTATTTTAAATTAGATCTATTAATATGCCTTAGTAACTCAATTTGGACAATAAAACTATTCACTCTATTATTGGGTGAAATAAAAAAAATAGTAGAAATACAATTAACTTTCGCAGTAAAATGATAAAGGTTGACTATATGTTAAGTCCTTTAAGCGATATAGCCAGAAGGAAAAGGGGCTAATATCTGCAGGAATATTGATTGTAAAGTATATGAAATCTACATCCCCCCCTCCCCCACCCATTACATAAAATCAGTGTATGGGTAGGGATGACTTTGGCCTTATTTTTTTTAAGAAAGGCTGAGGCGAGGAAGGCGTAAGAGCAAAATGCTGTGTGTGCAAGAATAAGTTTTGGCACCCCTTACCATGAAAATGAGTGTAGAAAACCCTCCATAAAGTATTATGGGTTCTCTATAACTGAAACAGGGTGTCTACCACTCCGGAAAATCTGGAAAAAGCCGGGAAATTAGATAGTGTGTCCGAAAAATACACCAAAAGAATCATTTTTTTTTTTTTTTAACCCCTTTCTCTCTGATTGTCAGACTGGAAACCGAAAGCAACTGCAAAGCATTTTTCGGACCACGAAAGCATCAAGCGGTGTGTTTGTATAAGGAGGGAAAAATGGGGGCTCATCAATCGTAACGGGAGGGTAAAAGACAAATTAGCTTACTTGGTACTTGGCTTAGGAACGGCTTTCCAAGAACAGTTAGGTAATTCAATCAGAAAGTGCGACTACACCCGTTTAAAGTAATAAAGTAATTAAAAAACTTTGTAAAAAACACTCATAAGAACTAAAAGGAAAGAGGATATGCACGTTTCGTTCAAAAATTGTTTTGAACTTCTTCAGTCCAAGCCCTTCGTCGATCACCCGTTTCTCCATTGATGGAAATTTAATCCTGTATACTTCAGTTAAAATTGATTTCAAGAAGTTATACAAAATATGCAAATATAAATTCAAGGGACGGGGCATTGTGCAATTTCCCAAAGTAAAATGTATTGGTCAGGCATTTTTTTCCCAGGACCTCCCAAAAGTCAGAAAATTGACTTCCAGACATTTGGTAGACACCCTGTGAAATTTGTCTGCACTTAATACTTTGCATTTTAAAGGGATTAATAACGAACATCTAAAACTAATAAGCAGTTAAAAATTATACTAAATATTAAGTACTTATTAATTAGTTTTATTTTTTTAAAGGATTTATTCTGGTACCAACTCTTTTAGCTGACTTTTTAAAACTTCAATGAGAGTACTGTACTGTACCTATGTAAAAAGCAAATTTCTGACACATTATTTTACTCAATTTATTGTTCAAGTAGAAAATAATAAATAAATTTTTTAACTACTACAAAAGTTTTATTTGATTTAATATTCATAAAAAATCATTTGAATTATCTTATGAATAAACGTTTAGAGGGAGCTGGTGCACGTAAAATCCATCGTGGCTCTGTCACGTTGACACAACGTGCATATTCTTTAATGAAAAATTATTAATACAAAACCTAATTAATATTGTCTAAATTTAAACTAATAATCTATTCTAAATCTAATTTAAAAGTTTTTAATAATAACTATCTTTTAAAGCTTTCATTTTTCCTCTTGGCCTTCTCAATTACAGCGCATTAACGTACTTCTAAATCATTTCCCTCTTATCAGCTGCTTTGAAATAAAATAACAGTTGACGCAGGCTAAAAGAATAATCATAACACCTCTTCGCTCGCATATGTTTTCTCTGCTCCGCTGAAACAGATGTGTTTGCGGTTTTCCTCTCCTGCACAAGAAGCATATTGCTCGAAAAACACCTGTTAAAATTGTTCCAGAAAAATCGAGCTCCCTTTTTCTATAGCAGTAGGTCTAACGGTCATTTTTTAGCAGTTGCGGAGTTGGTACTTGTGTGGCGAGGTCCTCACTTTTTTAAATGGGGAACCTTCGCCACCGGAACGTAGGCACGAAATGCCATGCATGCCATAATAATTTTTAGAAGAATGCTTCCCCAGTTTTCCCTTTTTATTTGAGGGTGTATTATAAAGTTTCAAAATGTTGATCTTCAGATGGTGTAAAAATAAAGAGATATGACTAAAATGGAGATGAGTCCTGCCAATTATTTATGGTCGACTTACTGATTTTTGTTCGCAAAGTTTGTGCTTTGTGTTCCAGTTTTCTGCGTGCTCTCCTCAAAAAGAAAAATGAAACGACTAGCGCTAGGAAGACGGATGCCTTTCTGTAACAACATTATGGGTCAACAATTAGTTGACCGCCTCCTTCTTTTCTTTTGCGAACCTGCTTTGATGTACCGCTATCTGTGATGATTCCCAGCATTCTCTTGAAATCGGATTTAGTTTGCTGGCGTTCAAGAAAAATGAATGTGGTGTTGCTTTAATTGAAATTTTCTTCTTACAGTGCTACATTTCGCTGACGTATATCTTTAATACGCAATATGGAGGTCGACACATTTTCCTTATTTTTAATGCAGTGACGCGATGCTCTTCACGATTGTTCATACCAAATGTGACAACGATTTACATACCTACCATCGTCTGCTTACGATCACCGCCTTCCACCGTACATCTCTATTTGATAGGCTCCAATGTCCGCCAAATTGTCAAACGATACCTCTGGGGCTGCCAATTTCAGGGGGCTGGTCCCTCCTCTGGAATTGGTACAAAATTAGGGGACCCCGAGCTGAGTCAGACTTCCTCCTACTGAGGCTAATTAAAATGGAAGCCACCCATCGCCTGCCTATATGGAGGATCTGGCACTGCCAGACTGTTGCCAGAGGGCATTAGCTAGCAGCAACAACAACAAAACTTGGAGGCGTAACGATTCCTGGTTGACCCATTCCAAAACAAAAATTTAACTGCCATTTTACCAAAACAGTGAAAAAAATTTATGCTTAAAAAAGTGTATTAAAATCCATGCCATTGGTGTGATTGGCTTGAAAATTTTCATAATTATGTAAAAATAAATGAATAAATAAAATGATGCAGAAAAAAATCTGCTCTACTTTAAAAGTTAAAAACTATTCCCTGTGGATCCTTGATTTTAAGCAGTCTTTTGTAATTTTTGCTTTATTCAGACATTTTGATGTCACAAATTTAAAAATACATTTAAATTCACTTAGATAAATCAGGCTTCAAAATGAAAATTCATCCCAAAGAAAATAATATTGTAATTTTTATGATTTTAATTACTTGGAACATCTCTTTGAGATTATTAAGGGGTAATTTCATGTAACTTAAGCTATGATCAAGACATCGTCTTTAGATGTTGATGAATTTTTGTATGTAGCACTATCACATTAGATGGTTTGTGTTTTTTTGTTTATGGATTAAGGCTGATTGACTGCACTAGGGTCCCAGGCCTGTTGGGGGAATGCCCTCTGTGGGGGACTTAATAAGGAATCCTTGCCCGTATTCATGCAAAGTTTTGGAGAAATCTTCGAACGACTAGGTCGACGGGATTTGAACCTGGTACCTCATGCCTTCCAGTTTCGAGAGCAGAACATCTCGGCCACTTGTTGGGCTCACATTAGATGGTAAATGCGAATTTACAAATTTTTTGAAAAATTTATTTCTGAGCTATGAATTTTTGAATAAGTCAGAAATCTTATATGGTATAGTAATCTTTAAGAGGTTGCAACTCAAGACCCCAAAACTTACTTTGCCAAAAGAGTTGAAATTTATGTCATTTTGGTTGTATTCTGAAGTCTTTCGTAATGGACATGATGGGAACATATACTATTTAATAACTAGTATCCACTAGTTAATAATAAATACTCGGCAGTTTGAGCCTTGTCAGGAGGAGACCCCCCTGAACCCCCCAATTTCTTAGTTCCATTATTGCCATATTAAAACAATATTAATTGACTATGTCATTTTATCTCTCATCTTTCGTGTATTTCGCCTGGTAACCCTACGTTGAAATTTTTATGATTGTAACCTATTTATAAAAAAAATACATATGATGCATATTCTACAGCTTATGAAATATTGTAACAATAGATTAAAGCTGTTGTGAACTAATAGTATTTAAATATATGTAAAATTATGTCCATTTTTATATCGCTTTTTTGGGACACATTTTTCGGACAATTTTCAATAAAGGGGGTGAGAGATAAAATGACATAGTCATTAATATTAATACATGAACAAAACATAAACATGTGAAAGGGATTGGAACTCAGTATCTACAACTGTTCAGTTCTGTCTTAACAACTTAGTGGAGCACTTTAGAGCCAGTTTCGTTATTGTATTTACAAATAACATTTTGCATTTAAAATTACATAATTTTTTTTTTTTACCACATTATTTTTTTATATTTTTATCATTTTGGCACCCTTCTCAAAATCCCACATGTGCAACTGCACACACCTAAGGCCAGCCCTGGCCTGAGGATTTGTAATCTGAGTCCACCCAATCCCGAAGATATTAAAGTCAGAACCCAGTTGGCAATTTATTAATGACAGACCATTACTTTTATGCTAGAATACTACAAGTTTTGACAATAGGAATAATGTGAATAATGCTGCGTGTAATAGTGTAAATAGATGTTCGATCGCATGTCTTACTAAGCAAAAAACCATTGCTCTGAAATATCTGAAGCGATTTAGTATCTACTAGATTCGCTTGGTCCCCCATATGTTATAAAATATGTACGCTAATGCATTCGAAAATGATGCATTATTTTCTAAATTTATTTAAAAGATAAATGAAAAATTTCTGGTGAACCTGAACTCAAGTAAAATACAATAAAAACTGAGCCTGTTTCACCTCTAACATGCATCTGTTATTCCAGCAGTATTTAAGCTTTTTGGCAGTGCAATCTAATTTCAACATTGAAACACAACAGCTTTTTTTCGAATTTAGTTTCTCAAGGTAACTATTTATAAGTAGCTACTAATACAAAAACTACCTGAATGAAATATATAGAAAATGTACTAGAGCATTTAGAATATGTCCAAATTTAATTAGGTTAAATGTTTGAATTAGACTATGCTGAATAAGGCAATCTATTGTAATAAAACTGTAATCATGAAAAAATTCGACTTCCCAGATTTTGGTGTATTTACATGTTTTGAGGTCTTCTGAATTCATTTATGCTATTTTTATGAGATGTGTGTATGTGTATGTGAGTGAACATGATAGCTCCCAAATGGGGCATTCGATTGAGCTCAAATTGGGTATATATGTTATAAACCACTGTCGCAAGACTGGTATTAATTTTGGTGTGTATAGGACTTACAGTTCTTCTACAGGGCTACGACAAAGATTTCTTTTACATTATGGCATATGGGGAGAAGTGGGCTAGCGTTTAAGCGGTGCTTTCGATTGAGCTTCAATTTGGTATATATGCTTGAATTATTCATTGATTAAAATTCATTTAAATGCTTGGTATGATCTTAATCGTAAGTGTTCGGAAAGTGGATTGGAGTCACTCAGATTTTATTCATTTATTTAAGAGAAAGGCTATGTTGCTAGAAAAATTGAAACCTAGGGGTGGTGGGGAAGATGCTTTTCTTTTCCAAATTTTGTAATATGCTTTCAATGGATATGCGTTATTTTAGTACAGTTGACAAAAGCTATTATATATTTTTAACATGTGTATTTCTTTTATTAAGAAAATAGGGTTTACATACTTCAATTTTTTAAATTTTAAAGGGCCTTACATTCTAAAGTTTTATTTGCTTAATTCTTGATTATAATGGGAACTTAAGCTAAGAAAAATGATATTTTGCTTTGTATATTATGTTTTATGATAGACACTTATTTTTTTTTTTTCTTTAAATTTGCTTGTTTCAGAGCCATCAGCTGAGACTATAAAAACTGCTGAGGAAATAAGTGAAAAACTTTCAAAGCTTACTACGGAAGAACCAGGTATAAAATTAAATTCCTTTATATTTCAATAATTTGCTTTTAAGAAAAAGTACATTATGAATTGATCAGTTTTATTCTGTCATGCTGCTGCAATGATAGCCTTGATATGTCACTGATAGTCGTAGATAGGGCATGCGAGGAAAAAATAAAAACTGAAACTTCTTAAATGCTAAGTCCTCACACGTCCCTGACGGCTATTCTTGTGCTGTAATACTGTTGTAGCGTTTTAAATGCACAGTGTAAAAGCACGAGAATAAAAAATTCATTGCTCACCAAAAGCTGATAATGTTGAGTCTTTAAGTCAAAGATGAAACATTTATTTCAATTAAAAATAAAAGTTTATTAAAATATCAAGACATGTTACAGCTTTACAGAAATCAGCACTACTAGTTGAATCACATTCTATTACTATAACAATAGTAGGAAGTTCATATGGTATATACACACGGCTTATAGCCAACAAATATTTATACTTCTTAAAACAAAAAGTAGCTGCCTTGCTTAAAGCATAGTTAAAATATAAAACAGCACCAGCTGCAAACTTGTACGGTGACAATGACAGCTCACCAAGCAATCAACAATGCAGAGTAACTAATTAACTCATCCACCGCTACCCCAGAATGACGAAACATTGCTTCTTGTATAATTCTCTACTGTGATCCGCAGTATTTAAATAAGCAGTAAGCTATTTAAATTTTCCTGGAGATTACGTCACTGCCTTGTGCTGCAGGAAAAGCAAGTTACTGCATAATACGATAGTGATTAAATTTGAAAGATTATGCAAATTCCAGGAGCATTGAATAAGCAATGGCAATGAATATGCATTAATGAATTGGGTGGTTGTTTCTTCGATGCCACCCACATTCCAAAGAATTTCATAAAAGAATTCGAAATTTGAACGCATACTTTGCAATGGCTTTGTTCACAGTATATGATGAGTGAAACTATTAACGATTGCAGTGTGTACAGCTACGTTGCGAACAGTGTGTAACAGACTTGATGAATTTTTTTTATAAACTCATTCATTTGACAGTTGAGCCAACTCAAATTCCTGATGCTGAATTTGAATATCCTCAATATGGACATAGATATATTTCTGAAGTAATCAAGACACTGTAAGTGAATGCGTGAACAATTCCCATTGTATCAGCCAAGATCTTTGCAGACACCTTTGCTGATGCACTCTCTGCTACAGAAGGAAAGTTAGGCACCTTATGTTAAACTACTTTTTGCTCAACCCTGATGGCACCGATGATCGAATATTTAGCATCCCTCTTCAAAACAAAATATCTGCCGTTGTAACATTGAATGCCGACCAAAGCTTATCTGATAATGGATGAGTGATCCGACAGCGATGTAAATCTTTAAATCTTTGGCAATCATGAAGATTATTGATATGTATCAAGGCATTTACATACCCATTTGTTTACACTTAAGGAATTTTTAGATACTGAGCATGGCTCAATAGCCAGGTACTTGCACAATTATAAAACAACTCCCAACTCTTCAGGGATTGGAAAGAATTTGACTCTAGCTCAAATTTTTAATTCCCCAATTGATGAATTCAAAATAATCCCATTGGCCCTGCCATCACATATTTTCGCACTGTCGATTGGG
Organism: Cheiracanthium punctorium; assembly: GCA_038373885.1. Taxonomy (NCBI): domain Eukaryota; kingdom Metazoa; phylum Arthropoda; class Arachnida; order Araneae; family Cheiracanthiidae; genus Cheiracanthium; species Cheiracanthium punctorium. Next base: position 124,250 of record JAWZYV010011752.1, read on the forward strand.
CTTTTGATGAGAGCGTATTAGAAATTTGCATCCTAGTGGCATGTGTAGGCGACAAAACTGGTGTTCTTGCAATCATCGATTTAATTTTTGTGGATCAGCTACAAAACAGACACAAATTTTGTTTGTATCGACATTTCCCTCCATCTTTCTCCATATAAAATTATTCTGCAGCAGAGTTGTCAATTTGAACATGTTCTTCTGTGGGGAAAGAGAGATTTCTCGACGCTGACCAGAAATTTGATATTTTCAAGCTGATTCCCGTCTTTCCTGCATGTGAAATATTCAAGCACATTTTCCGACTGCTTGACACCCTGTCAATGAATAAATTTCTTCCAATTCTTTTTAGTACTTTGACAGGCAAGGGGGGGGGTTGCCCACACCTCCGGAACTGCCCTTGTCTTGAACTTTCCGTGCAGCCAGCTTAAGTCTGGATGAATATGTTTTCAAAGTATGAAAAAATAAACAATAACCAAGTAGTGTTTATTAATTACTTGCAGCATTTATAAAAGACCGTAAAAGCATCATTTATACAGTAGAAAGTAATTTATTTTTATCTTCTGTATGACGGATTGTTTCTCTATTGAGGTATTTTACAACTTGAAGGATTTTACCCCTTGCAGGGGTCCTTCCTGGTCCCCTGGTTCTCAAACAACCAGGTGAGAAGGGAGAAAAGTGCACATTCGGCAGATTCGCCCCCCCCCCCCCTCATACACACATACTCTCACAATTGATAAGAGAACAAACAGATCAACTTCTTTTCTCACAGGAAGTCACTCGTGAAATCAAAATATGAATTAAGAAAAACTTTTTAACAAAAAAATTAAACCTCCAAAAAACTCAAAAACAAAAAATAATAAACCTTTTTTTAATTAACCTTAATAACTAAGTTCTTAAACTAATGTAAGTATACCTAAGTAATTTTGAGTTGGTGCCAAACAACCAATGAACAAAGATCACTAAATTGCCTAAATCTCCATTATTAATAGGAGTAATTTATTGTTCACATGCAGATTTTAATGCTGAGTTGTGTATTACAAAGTAGACCTCTCTGCATTTCTGTGAAAGCTCGTTGATCGTGAGCAACGTACGGAGAGTGCATTTTTTGGAATGTTAATGTTTATCGACGGAGATTTCACGTTGCATTGTTAATTTGATTTGGTTATTTCTTTAAATTTAAGGTAATTAAGTGATCTTTGTTCATTGGTTGTTTGGCACCGACTCAAAATTACTTAGGTATACTTACATTAGTTTAAGAACTTAGTTATTAAGGTTAATATTAAGAAAAGGTTTATTATTTTTTGATTTTGAGTTTTTTGGCGATTTAATTTTTTGTTAAAAACTTTTTATTTTATAATTTTTTGTGGCTATAAGTGCAAATTAACAGCTTAGTGACATCAAATTGAGCAAGCGAATTCTTTACATTCATCTGTGTACGTCACACAGTAGCTAGAATTAAAAAATAACTATTACGCATGCTCGAAAATTCAAGAAATTTCGGATCTTTCAACAGTTCTGAAATATCCAATTTGCAATATTTGACGCATTATTACACCTCCAAAAAAAAAAAAAAAAAAAAAAAAAAAAAAAAAAAACATCGCCAAGCGGTACACATTTCTTTATGGTTGCCAGTTAAAACTACCACCGGCAGGGTACTTCACTCCCGCTGAACATCGCCCACGATAGCGTCAGAACCAAGACTAAATGAACATCAAAATGTAAGCAGCACTGGATACAGAACATAGATCAGTTCTTTTTAGCTGTATGAATTTCGAAAAAAAATTAACAAATTGAATTTCGGAAATTTTAATAACATTCAAATACTCTTTTGCGAAACAGCAAACAAAAACAAAATGTGTGCGTGGGATTTACACATTCGCGTGCGTTAAAATCATTTATTCAAAATTAAAGCATCGACTCATATGTACGTAAATTCAGAACTACAAAAAATCTTAAGAGTCGTTTTAAGATTTTAATTGGCCTTGTCTGTAGCGCAAGGCCGGTCCGAGCGTCCGTAGCCATAAGCTCCCCAGTGTTCCCCTCCTTGGGGGTCCATTAACAACAACATCGTTTTAACAAGCGAAAACAAAATGTACACATATGTGCTGTGAACGAAGATGTATAGGTGGTTTGATGTGCAGTTTTAAACGGTGACGTAAAAACGTCGCCAGTATCACTTGCAATGGACGATATCGATACGAGGCTATTTCAATAACGTGTCAGTGGAAAATACAAATTTTGTTGGTCTGAACGACCAAAAACAAAGTTTAAGGATCTTAATCCAAAAAATTCTGCTTGCCCTAAATAACTAACTAATCTAAATTGCCAATAGCTGCTGTAGGGGAAAAAAATAGATGACTACGTTTTATAAGATAAAATCCAACTTTATTAACGTCCATGCAAAAAATTTGTTACACATTTATCAAAAAAAGGTCCCATGCATTAGCTGGGGAAAAATCACAAAAGTTTTACAGTTAAAACCAAGTCTAGAAGACCTGAAAAATAGTTAAATGTCAATTAATCTGAACTAGCAGTCCCAATAAAAAGGGTGAATGGCTGTTAGATTAATTTAGCCCTAACACAATAATTTCTATTTAAGTTTAAAGATTCTTTTTAATTTACTTGTTAGAAGGGCATGGTCAAAAAAACATTTTATTCTACATTAGAAAAGGGTAACTATACCCAAAGAAACATACCTCAACCGAGGTTTAAGACTAGCTAAATTAAATAAAATGCGCCATCTCCTACACTGTTCAGCATAGACGAGAAGTGGCGAAGAATTCCACAGAATTCTAGCTTAAATACAATTCTCAAAAGTAATTTGCATATGTAATCTTTTAGATATTAAACGTAGATCAATCCGATTTTAATCGAGAGCACGTACAGAAATGACGTCACAAGAAACCATGCCTACTCATTTAAATATTATGATTCAAAGAAAACTTTCTTTAGCACTATGGCTATACGGCTCTTTACTTGCGAAGCAAGCTAACGTAACTTCGTAGCAGGATTGAATTACCGGCCGATGAACATGCCAAGGAAGCTGCTTACTCAACTCCACCCTTTAGATTGTTTACATTTTCGCCGAGCAAGCGGCATTTCAGGAAAACGTTTGTAAGTTGGATAGTGGAGAACGAAAGGGTTTTATTTAAAAGTTATTACATTTTTAAATAGAAGTATTTTCAGTTAAGCTTTTATTTTAAGACCTTATTTAATATTTAAGTTACAGGAGAGATTTTTTAAATAAAACAACAAAACCCCCCCTTTCTCCACTATCCAAAGATATGATTACAATACTTCATTAATTGGTCATGGGTTACAGGTTTAGTTAACAGATCACCTAAGTTCCATTTTCCACATACTTTCAACAGTTCAAGTTCCTTATTAGTTAAAAGTTCTTTAACAAAATGATATCTAATATCAATATGCTTATTACGAACATTTTCAATTTGGTTGTTGCTATAGTAAATAGCACGTTCTGAATCTGAATAAACTTTAGGTATTTCAACATTGAAATTTAAAATATTACAACTTTCTACATAAATAGCCTGTAACCACAAGACTTCTTTTACAGAAATGTATTCAGCTTCCATTGTGGACAGAGCGATGCATTTCTGCTTAGTACTGTGCCACGAAATAGGGACATTTTGAAAAAGAATTAAAAAGCCTGAGAATGAACGTCTAGTATCTCGATCCGATGCCCAAGAGGCGTCAGAAAAAGCATTTAAATGTTTTGAATGATCACTTTGCATAGAGATACTGTAATGACTAGTTGATATAACATAATTAAGGACCTGACATAGTAATTTCCAGTGAGTCATTGTAGGATGAGAATTAAATTGTGCTAGTAAATTAACAGCAAAAAGAATATCTGGTCGCGTTCTCGCAGCGAGAAACAAAAGCAAACCAATTAAATTTCTATAAGGTAATTTACCCTCTATTGATTCTTCATTAGCTTCACTTTTTACAATATGACCAGGTGATAGAGGTACTTTACAGCGAATAAAAGGAATTTCTTTGAAATTTATTTTAAGTTTTTCAATATAGGACTGTTGATGAAAAATCCACTTATCATTTAAACGTTCGAACTCTATGCCCAAAACTTTACGAAGGGGACCAAGATTTTTAATGTCAAATTTGGACTTTAAAATTTTCACTACATTTTCAATCTCAGCATCTGTTTTAGAGTACACAATTAAGTCATCCACATAAACAAGCAAAATAGTCTTGTTGTTCAAGTGATATACACAATTAGTTTGTGAAAATTTTGAAAAACCCAATTGAATTAATGTTTCTTCTAATTCAGAGTGCCATTGCTTTCCAGCCTGGTGTAAACCATAAATGGCTTTGTGCAATTTTAAAACATGAGTTTTAGGATTAATACCACTTGAACATTTTAGACCCTGGGCATCTCCATATACGTTTCTTCATTAAGTTTTCCATATAAGAATGCACATTTAACATCAAGATGTCTATGCACCCAACCTTGGGAGATGACCAAAAGAATAAAAAAGAAATAAATTAGTACATAATTTACCACTGGAACAAAGATGTCGAAGAAGTCCTGGCCGGCTATTTGTTGAAAACCTCGAGCTACCACCCTGGCTTTGAAGCGTTGAATTTTAAGTTGAGAGTCCTTTTTCAGACAGTAGACCCACCTGCTTCCGATCACTTTAACAGCTGGTCGAGGAACGGCGGTGAAAACATCACGCTCTTTCAGGACGTCTAACTCATCAGCTATAGCTGCATTCCATTCAGCGGCTTCAGGAAGACTCACAGCTTGTTCATAAATTGTAGGTTCTATGACTTCGGTAAAGAGGACATCTACGTCAGAAGAATCAGTCTCTCCCTCCGATTCTGACTGTGTCTTACTGGAAGAAAGAATTTCAAAATTAGAATTATTTTTAAAGAAATTTTCGTTGAATTCTACATTGGATTTATCCCAATATTCTTTGATTTTCTTTAGACTTCTAAGACGAACTGTACTATTAGGAGGATAAATATATCTGTCTACACGCCCTTTGCTCTTCCCTTTCTTCCTTGTCTTTTCTTCTAACTTCCAAGGAATCTCACTGCAGTGTAATTTTTCAACAGCGATTCGAGTAGGATCTACAACAGGATCTTCTACTTCAACAGGTTCATCTGCTTCGCCACTCGGAGACTTGCTTCTAGGGAATATATATTGAGATTTAGAAGGCAAAGAAAAATTTTCTTTTACATATCCTTTCACCAGTTCATTGAACTTAACATGTTTAGTTTCATAAATCTTCCGTTCACTTGGAACCCAAATTCGGTAACCCACTGTATTAAAAGCGTATCCAATTAAAATTCCTTCTTTTGATTTTGCATCAAGTTTGTCACGTTTGTGACCTTCGACGAACATGTAGGCTAGACTTCCTACGACTTTTAGATGCTTGACTGAACATTTTCTGTTCCACATTAAGAAAAATGGAATTTGGTTACCAACACTTCTTCTCGGGAATCTGTTGTAGAGGTAAATAAAAGTAGATGCAAGCTCAGCCCAAAGTCTTTTCGGCAACTCAGCTTCCAAACGCAGGGCACGAATGCCTTCAGCCATTGTGTGGTTTAACCGTTCTGCAACTCCATTCATAGATGGGGAGAATGCATTAGACTTCTGATGAGTGATCCCATTCTCTTCTAAGTACCTCTCAAACAGTTCTGAGCAAAATTCCAGCCCATTGTCACTGCGGACATTTTTGATCTTGCGGCCAACCTGGTTTTCAATTTTTCTGCGAAATGATTTAAAATGTTCTAAACAGTCACTTTTGTTTCTTAACGGTATCACCCAGGCATATCTACTGAAGTCATCTACGATTGTGAGGAGATAATTCTCTTGGTTTAAAGACGGTCCAGCATTACTGCTCCATAAATCAACATGCAACAGCTCAATTGGCTGTCTGGTCCATCGCTTGTCAAGACTTTTAAACGAAGCTTTAGTCAGCTTTGACTTTATGCATGAATCACAAGATGAGGGTTTCCCACTCAATCTCTTTAAGCCAAAACCAGTTGGTTCTTTAGTAACAGCTTCAGCGATTCGATATTCTGGTGGCCTAATCGACGATGCCACATCATGATGTCATTTCTATCATTTGTAGCAACATGGACACTAGGATCAGCCTTTGAAACAACTTTTGACGACAGCACATACAGGCTTCCTTCAAGTGGAGCAACTGCAACAGCTTTACCTTTAGAGTTAAAAATTGTGCATTTTGAATTTTTAATTTGTAGGCTTAGTCCATGACTATCTATTTGACTTCCAGAAATCAGATTCTTTTGAAGTGAAGGACCCCAATAAACTTTTTGCAAATTAAGACACTGGTCACGATTATTAACTTTTACTTTCAGCGAAATACTTCCGTATCCTTTGGCTTTAACAGCATGGTTGCCAATTCCTTTAACAGTCATATCGCATTCATGAAAATCATTTAAAAGGGATTTATCAGCGATAAAATGAATTGAAGAACCGGAGTCAATGACCCATTTTAAAACATTAGAAGACTCTCTAAAAAAATTTTCGGCACTGTTAACCTCGGCATAGGAAGTACTTATAGGTTTATTTTTCTTTGGTCCTTTACTCTTATTTCTACACTGGGGAGAAATATGGCCCATTTTACCTCATCGGTAACAAGTTCTGGTCTCCTTTCTTTCTTCTCTCGACGTCTCAACGGGACTATGCACTTGGATTTTTGATCTATTTCTGACAAACATAACACTGGCACTTCGAGAGTGGGAGTTATCTACAGAACTCGATTTTTCGTAGTGTAAACGGTCATATTCAGCAAGTAATTTTTCTTTTACAATTGCTGGAGTAAACTGCTGATCATCTAGCATATAGAGCTGTTGTGAAATATTATTATATTCTTGCGGTAAATTCATTAACATTTGATAGGAATACTCATCGTCATCTACCTTCTTCCCGACGGCTACTAATCGATCTTTAGCTTGTTTTAGTCATCCTAAATAAACGGCCATTGATTCTGGATATTCATATTTAATTTTCATAAATTTGGCTCTAAGATGAGCAACACAAGCTCTACTAGATGGCTCAAAAGCTTCTTTTAAAGTGTCCCACATAACCTTGGGATCACTAATTCCAATGATGAGGCTCTGGTATTCAATTTCAATTCCCATAGCAATAGTTGACACTGCTCTCTGCTTTCAGCGGCCAAATTCAGTTCGCGCTTTAAATGAAGCTTGCGAAGCACTGACCTCAGCAACACTGGCACCTACAGGAGGCTTAACATCACCATCAACTGCAGTCGGCTCTGTTTCTGATCCGTCAATGAAGTCATACAGGCCTTCATGGCACAAGAGCATTTCCATATTAAACCGCCACTGTCGCCATTCAGCTTAGGAAATGAAAAAATAGAACCTAACATCCGATCAGCCATCCTTAAAGAATTAAACCTTAAAGTTTATTTTTATTTATTTTTTTATTTTTTTGGAGATAATTTAAATAGGAAATTTAGTTTTTAAATTAATTTAAATTTTAAGGCAAGCAGAGGTGGAAATAACCACGCTCTGCTACCAATTTTGTTGGTCTGAACGACCAAAAACAAAGTTTAAGGATCTTAATCCAAAAAATTCTGCTTGCCCTAAATAATTAACTAATCTAAATTGCCAATAGCTGCTGTAGGGGAAAAAAATAGATGACTACGTTTTATAAGATAAAATCGAACTTAACGTCCATGCAAAAAATTTGTTACACATTTATCAAAAAAAGGTCCCATGCATTAGCTGGGAAAAAATCACAAAAGTTTTACAATTAAAACCAAGTCTAGGACCTGAAAAATAGTTAAATGTCAATTAATCTGAACTAGCGGTCCCAATAAAAAGGGTGAATGGCTGAGTTAGATTAATTTAGCCCTAACACATTAATTTCTATTTAAGTTTAAAGATTCTTTTTAATTTACTTGTTAGAAAGGCATGGTCAAAAAAACATTTTATTCTACATTAGAAAAGGGTAACTATACCCAAAGAAACATACCTCAACCAAGGTTTAAGACTAGCTAAATTAAATAAAATGCGCCATCTCCTACACTGTTCAGCATAGACGAGAAGTGGCGAAGAATTCCACAGAATTCTAGCTTAAATACAATTCTCAAAAGTAATTTGCATATGTAATCTTTTAGATATTAAACGTAGATCAATCCGATTGGATCGAGAGCACGTACAGAAATGACGGCACAAGAAACCACGCCTACTCATTTAAATATTATGATTTAAAGAAAACTTTCTTTAGCACTATGGCTATACGGCTCTTTACTTGCGAAGCAAGCTAACGCAACTGCATAGCAGGATTGAATTACTGGCCGATGAACATGCCAAGGAAGCTGCTTACTCAACTCCACCCTTTAGATTGTTTACATTTTCGCCGAGCAAGCGGCATTTCTGGAAAACGTTTTAAGTTGGATAGTGGAGAATGAAAGGGTTTTATTTAAAAGTTATTACGTTTTTAAATATAAGTATTTTCAGTTAAGCTTTTATTTTAAGACCTTATTTAAGTTACAGGAGAGATTTTTTAAATAAAACAACAAATTTGAACTAATCAGATGAAACATTGAGTGTCAACTGAAACTACATTTTAAGTTGATTGGTTGGAGGTCACGTGTTGGCTGAAAAATTACGTCACACGACCACCGTCCATTTTTAAAAAATCAACTCTTCTCGTAATAGCATCTAACAAATATCGATTCAAGAGCTTATATGCCTCGTTAGAGCTTCTATTTTATTTTATGAAAACTATAAAATTTAAGGAATATTACATTTTCACGAGGAAAAGGAAAAAGATCATAAACGAGCTGATATTTAAAAAAAAAAAAAAAAAAATAGCTATTTAAAAGTCATATTTTATACGTGTTCATACATTATAATCAGTGAGTAAAAAATCAATCATCCCCTGTTTTCCTACCCTTAGGGTTGGAATATTTTTTCCAAATCTATATGGGACCAACTTCGGGGTACACCCTTTCCAATAAAAAAAGAATTGTCAAAATCGGATTACTCTGTAAAAAGTTATGCGTGATCATACATTAAAAAAAAATATATTTATATATACACGTCGACTTGAGAACCTCCTCCGTTTTTCGTCGGTTAAAAATATAAATAAAATAGTTTCTCTCAATGGATATAATGCTAGAAATTAGAAACAAAGGATTTGAATGAAATGGGAAAAAAGATAGTACAGGTGCTAATTGTGACCTAGTGCTTCATTTACTTTTGTGACCTTTTTTCCATTTCTTGGCTTTTCCGTGACCTTTGCATGATGGTAGACACCCTGAAATACCCTTTCTTCTTCGCCTGCAGTTGAATGTAATTTTGGATATTAATTAAATAAAAATATTGCATATTATCTGTCTTATTTTTACCTCTAGTAAAAGGGAAGCTGCTCTTAAAGTCACATCTCTGACTTTAGTATGTTTACTGTTACAGGTTGCCTCCAAGTGATTTTAAGGGCCGTTTGCCACTTATTGAAATTCTGCTATTTTTGTTAGGGATGCACCAGATTTTTAATTTTCCGGATATCAGATATCCGAAGCTCTTTTGCCTACTGGATACGGATATACAGATCTACATGTGCTCATAGTTATGGTGTATTGTTATCTACTTTTTATATAATTCCTTCTCAGAACAATAAATTTCAAATATGTTTCACAAATCATTGAAACACTTTTAAGATATTGAATTATAATTTATTAAAACTACATTTATTTTAATATATGGATACTAATAATGTTGCATAAAAAGACTTTTTTTTTTTGTCTATTCTCTTTATAGTGCCTAGTCCTCCAGCAGTTCCAGAATGTAGTAGTCTAGAAAAAACCTCGAGCAAGCTAACATCTGCCAGTGTTTTAGATAGAGCTCGTAGCAGACTGGATCAGTTTTGGGGAAAGAATAAGTGATTCCAGGCTTCACAAAATAGTTGCTCTAATATGTTCCATTATTGGTATGACCCAATACATGGGTCTTACAGAGTTCTTGCTTCATTTTCAACTCTCTTGTTAATCTATGTTTATTGTTTTTTACATTTATCAAAAAATATATTATATTAACTTGTAAAATTAATATAAATTAAAAAGTGAATTGTGATGATTCTTCATCTTAGAAGGTATAGAAAATTGAAACTAATTATTTTTAATACAAAGTTAATTATTGTATATGAACAATGTGATACTGAATAAAAATAAACAAATAAAAAGTTCAAATTTCAATTCATGATATGCTTCAATGCTTTAAATTCTACTTGTACAGCTTAAAATGTGCAGTTTTGAATTTTTTCTTGTTGTGAATAAAGTGATAAAAAATTAAATATATGTAAAATCTACAAACTGTTTTTTTCCCTTTTTTCTTTTCAGATCTTTAAATTAAGAATGCATTTGTTGATTATTGAACCTGTTCATCCAGAATTATTCCCCAGAAGTTAATTTCTAAATATTGTCCTTTGAATTAATGTTTTATTTTATCTTTATATAATTATGTTTCAAGTTTAAAAATTTTTCCATTCTAAAATGTTCTTTCGTTCTTCAAAAATTGTAACTGATTCCCCTTGTATAGACTCTAAAACAATCATGAAAAAGCACCTATTTTGAAAGTGCAGGAAAGAGAAGGTAAATTATCTTCTCTTTCCAAACTAAGAAATTATCTTACCAAAGTTCAAAACCTGTGATTTTTTACCATAAATTTAACAATGTCAGGAACTCAAAAATTTTTAAGATTTTCAGAAGCTGTACTACACACTGAAAAATCATAAACCTCTATCATTTATAAAACAAGTCTGAACAAGAAAGATAAATCATGTCAAATGCATTGATTATAAAACACTTTCCAACACAATCTTATTTTTGCGCCAAATTTGGTGATGTACTTGGCAAGATTTTAGTTTAGTGGTTAAAGAAAAGCGAATTGAGGGCTATCTACCTAAGGGGTATTCTTTAGTTGCAGGACCTTTCTAAGGGTTTCTGATGCATATATGGAGAGAATTGTCTCCCACACCGTTAGAAAACTGCCATGGGGTCGACTAAAACCTAGGACCTTTACAGTTCGGTGAGATTTTGGAGATAATCTTAAAAAGAGCTATATATCACTATTAATTTGATTTTGCAAGACCCTGTAAAGGAACTTTAAAATTTATTTCCATCTTTTAACTGAAGAGTAAACTGTTATAGACATTTATATATCTGTTGTATTATTGTATTGTGTTTGAAAAGAAGGAATATCTCTACACTGCCACAGACATTAATGGACTTAAATTATTTTGAGTGGTCCTGTAGCAGAACTATAAATGCTACAGACACTATTTTTGATAGAGATTACTTTGTGATCCTTAATAAGATACATAATTTTCTTGTTGTTTGAAATAGCTGAATTATTTAAAAATATCTTTTAAGGAATGATTAACCATAGAACATAATGTATTGGAATTCTTTTCGGTGCTCCTCTAAAAGAACTATAAATGCTTCATACACCTTTTCCGATTGAGTACATGGTACTGTACACAGGAATTAAGATATATAAATTTCCTGTTAATCAATGCATATTTATGACAGCCAGAGTGCAAACCATTAGACGGATAGACATACAAACAGAAATCATAAACATCTTTTTGGAGAGTGTTAAATATATAGCTGCCAACTCTTCCTGTTTTCCAGGAAGACTTCCTGATTTTGAACTTTTCTTCTGTTTTCCTGCAGGAAGATTAAATATTCCCTTTTTTAAACTTTCCTGCCATTGTCCCATACATACTGCTAAAGTTTAAAAAATAACGAATAAAATATTTTTAAAGTAAGAAGTGTGAAGATTTCAATGAATTTCCCATTTTAACTGTCACAGCTGTCCTTATCTTGCCCCTGGGTTGCAGGCTTTTAAGAAAAGAGCTCTTCTTTCCATTTTTTCTTCCATTCCCCCAATTTACTCTTTCCTTTGCTCATTCTTATGCATGGGCCAGGCTTGTGGGATAAAGCAGCCCTAATACACATCTGCTGATTTGTGAAGCATAAAAGTCTAACGTACTAAAAAAGCAAGTTGGTAGTAAAATTTAAAATTAAAATCGAATGTTTGTGACACATCAGTTAAATACTGAGTAATTATTTACAGAATTTTTTTATTAAGTACACTTTACTGTTAAATGCTGCCTATCATGTGGGCTTATGATTTTGAAAGGTGCTTCTTAATTCAGTATAATTTGAAAAGATATAAATGTACAAGAATTAAATATTCTGGAATCATTGTGGATGGTTTTGTTAATGAAAACAGAAAAAATTGATTTTCAAAATTTGGCAAAAAGGCTGCAAATCCTTACTTGTGCCAAAACAAGCCAATGCTGCTTGTAACCAGCTATTCAGAAAAAAGAGCAGATTTCAGATTCTTTCTCGTTTGTACAGTTCAAACTTAACTGGGGAAATCTCCTTGTTTTTTTACCATGATCTTCCTGTTTTAAGGCAAGATAGGTTGGCTTCTATGTAAATATAAATATCCCTTTTATACAACATAACCAAATCACAAGAACACAGAGAGCAAGGTATCTGTTCTTTTAAGATTTAACAGTCAAGAATTCCACATTCTAAAAAAAATCAAATATTGCAATTTTGTTGACTGTGAATCACTTAATTAGAGGGTGAATTATGGATTTAAAAATTTCCCATTAAAATCACCATACATAATGTTATCATAATGAATTATTTGATTTAAAGAAATAAAATGAGATTATCACCAAGCTGGGTTTATTTTATGAAACATTTATTCGTGCCATATTTGGTAATTTATCTCCCAAAGTCACCAAGCTTGGCGACATTTGGAATAATTTTTGAGGGAAGCACACGTCCATCATTAGACCATTAACTAATTACATAGTAGGATCAAATTCCCTACTTGTAATTAGTTACCCTGCTTGAAATGGGTGAACACCTGTAAAACAAACTGTCATAGACAGTAATGTATTAGAAATTTTTTGAGTACGCCTGTAGAAGATTTGTAAATACTACATACACCATTTATAATGGCATATGTGCCACTGAACATATGAATAACATATATAAATTTCGTAGTAATTGATGCATGTTTATGGCAGTTAAAAGTATGTACAGATGGACAAAAAGACAAACCAAAATCATAAAATCTTTTCAGCCTTCTTGATGTTAAAAATGAAATAATTTGTGGGTTCCCCCCCCCCCCCCGTCTACTTCAAGATACTATAGTTATCTTCTAACAGCCCAATACAAAATAGTTCTGTTTTTGCAGCTGTCAATAGTAAAATTATAGTTCTTTAAGGAGGTGCTATCAAAAAATGATTACATTTCATTTTGACCCCAGACAAAGAGGATAGTTTTACCAAACCAGTGAATAGGTGGCAAAATAAAAAGTTGTGTGAAGTGGTAACTCATTGCCTGTGAAAATATATGAAGACAGATCTATTGGGATAGGATTCTGTAGAAGTTTGCTCCAAATCTACCCACTACCTGCTATATTTTGGAAATGTTTAATTTTATTGGCAATGCATGTAGTAGTAGTTTTTTGCTGAGTGGTAAGACACTGAGAAAATTAGTTGATAAATGTCATATCCCTTTTTGACAAGATTTGTATTCAATGCTTTTGAAGCAGTCCCCCGCCCCTTAATATCTTAATGCATCAGATAACTACTGGCAATTGTTCCAGTAGAGCAGAAAGGGCTAAAAATAGAAAATGCTGACTCTTCGCCCTTTTAACAATTTCTAGAAATCTATGAATTTCTATTGAGGAAGGTCCGAATGAGAATTTCAGTTACTTTTACTCAGTCCTGACTTAAAGTATAAACAACTGCTAGGGTATTCCACCTGTGGAAATGGAAAACACATTGAGCCTTACTTGTTTACAATTGAGAATCAAAATGCAAATCTATATAGCACAAATAGAACACATTCATTGAAATGAAGCAAAATTGTTGAATGCATAATTTCGCCGCAACCTACTCATTTTTGGCTTAAAAAATCAAAGAGAGCATAAAAATGTAAAATGACTCATACTTTCTTTTCTTTGTTGTCTTATCTACTGGAGTCAAAATGTTAATGCTTAAAAATCTGGTACTTTGTTTATTTGGTCTTCATATTAAAAATAGGCTTGCATTGCTAAAATTATTTCCATAGGTTTGTATAAAGAGTATCCAATTCATATTTAATTATAGACAATAATTACAATATTGTATTTTTCGTTTTGTTAAAGGTAACTGCTAAAAATACTATGATGTAAAATTATATAAACATAATAAAAATTTGAAAAAAAAAAAAAGATTTGTTATTTAAAATTATATTAGTATAAAAAAAATTATTTAAAGATGCATCAATCATACATTGGTACGGTCAGTCATATTACAGTATTTAAATGTTTAAATACTGTAAAATCAGTATTGATTATGTTCAGTATCAAATTCAGGGTTCAAATTTTATAAAATTGTTTCACAAACAATTGCTAATAAAAATAAGCTTTTTAAAATATACTTGAATTTATTTATTGAGATAGGATTACATGACTGAGCAAATAAATCAATGTGAAAAACACTTTTAAAGCTTTGCATTAAACACAAGTTATACTCTTGCATTTAATACAAAGTTATTCAAAATTCAAGGTAAAAAAATCAGTGAAGGCATTTATAGGAATAGTTGCCTCACCTTATTCAAGTCGGAAATACCTATAATTAAAATAATTAACTTACTTTTATTTAATTCAAATTTAAAAATTGCTTAAATTTATTACTATCATGAAAAACAGTGTTGTTTATATATAGTTGTGATATTTTATAAAACTCAAGTACTGCCAAGTCACCTTTATAGATGCTTAAAAAATTAAATGTGGGGATGCTAAAATTTTTGTGTGTTATAAGTGGCTAAATATTTAAAAAGATGTCTGATTTGACATTTTGTGATTTGTTCAGGAGAAAAAATATCACCTTTTTCAAACACTAGTCAAATGACTGTTGATGTTAGCACAGAAAAAAGTGATAGTTTTAATTTGATTTTTTTTTTTTTTTTCATGTAAGTAAATTATTTTCTCAAGTCATTTACCAAGATAAAAAAAATCTTCATAGAAAACATACAGTTCCATACTTTATTTTTTTCAGGATATTTGTAACGATTTATTCTTTTCAGACAAAAATATAATCATTATTTTAAACTGTCCAAAAGGTTTCATAAGATATGCATTTTTTCACTAAAAATAGGCAAGTGCACTTCTTTTTTTTGAGGGGGGAGGGGATACTGTTAATGTGTATATTTATTATTATTATAATTCATTATTGTTAAATTATAGAAATAGATTGAATTCTTGTGAAAGTAAAGTTACGAATTTCCTAGATAACACAGGAAATGTAGTTATTTATTATACAAGGTAAAAATATTAATGTCGAACATCACATTTGGAATTTTGTAAACCATAGAATTTGTTTTTTCCTTAACAGTTTGTTAGTACTTTAAAAATATATTAAAAAATACGTGAGATAATTACACAAGACTATATTAAATATTTTTAAAAGTTTTATTTAAATATATTAAGAAAGACCTAAACTGATATATTAGCTATGTAAAACAGTCAACTCGCAATTTTGCGACCCTTCCCAATTTAACCACCCTCTGATGAAGTGCTGATCATTTTCTTATACCTTTTTCTTTTATAAACTTTCGATCTGATTTAATGTGCTGTGAAGGTCATTAAATCAAATCGCAAGTTGGCTGTATTTATTAGACAGGATGTATTTAATTTTTCATACAGTAATTATTTAATGCCATGTTGTTTTAACCTTGTTTGGTATTTGTTAAATCTAGTTATGTGTCTTGTATATTTTTGCATCTATGTGAACAAATCTAAATTTATAAAATTAGGGAAACACTGGTGATATTCAAGCTGCCTCTGTAAGATCATCATATGTATTTTACTTGTGATAAAAAGTGATATCATTATTCATTTTAAAACACAGAATTTGGAATTATTTTTATTTATAGATTAACTATATTAAAGCTTATTCTGTAGACTTCTGTTGAACTTGCATGGAAAATATTTTTGTTATTCATAATTAAATTAGCTTTCAGAATGTATTTTCTCCTTTCTTTATATTTTTACCAACAATTATAATAATAAATCATTATATTCACATGTTTATTAATGTTGTATAGTAATAGTTTTTCTTTGAAATGTATAATAAAAAAAAAAAAGCCTTTAGAAGAGAGAGAGAAAGTTCTTTCATATGTATAACTGCAGACCTGCTACACGTTAAAATAGTACTTTTCTTTCTTTCTTTTAAATTGTAAATGCTTATTTTTCATTGTTGTACAAGTAGTGTATAAAAAAATTGCTTCTCTCAAAACATTTTGCATTATTAGACCTGTGTTTGTGTGAAAGTAAAAAAAATAAAATTTTTAATTTGAAATCAATGAAATGTTTTACAAATCCAATTGAACTTTTAAAAGATATTCCCACTGGTCATTGGAAGCCTGAGCATTGTTAGGAAATTTTTTTATCTTCATCAGGCATGTCTAAAGTATCTCTTTACTGCATTTTTTCCTTTTTCAGGTGATCTTACTCTTATATCATGTGATTGGATCATTATTCTAATTGATTAAAATTTATTTTATTTTCTTGAAAATTTATCAACATTCAATATCACACTATCTATAGTATTAAAACACTAAGGCAGCTCTGGACAGATTCTTGAAGTCGTTTCTGATGCAGTTTGATCATGCACTTTGACCATAATACACCCCTCAACCAATCAGTAACCAGAAAAAAAGCCTGCCTTCACACGTAAGTACAGCATTTCATAAGGTATTAGGTCAGTTTCACATCAAATTAATAAAAAGCATGAGAAATAATTAAGTTGAAATGTATTTGTTAAAGTTCATAAATTTTTAAATGGCTAATAAGATCGCATGGATAACAGGAGTTTAAAATTTCAGGTGATGTGTTTTCTGAAATGATATAAATAGCTATATTCATTTAGCAGTTTTCTTCTGAAAGCATCAATTTGATGATGTCGGATGCTGAATCAATTGATCCTGAGCACAATCACATTGGCAAAAGCAATGCCACGTAACTTAAAAAATATTCTAATAATTATTAATTTTGAATTGAAAAAAAGATAAGGGATTTGGAAAAAGCCATTTTTTGAACCAGTATATATCTGCAAACAATGCAGATCTATAACTAGGGATGTAACGGATATTGATTTTGCCGGATACCGGATATCTGAAGCTCCTTTGGTTGCTGGATACGGTTATCTGGCACTAAATGTGCATTTAGATATTCAGTGTGTTTATCATTCTTTTTATATAATGACATCAGAGCAATAAATTGTAAACATGTTTAACACATCATTTAAGTATTTTATAATAATTGACTTATAATTTACAAAAACTAAATATCTTTACATATATGTGCATAAAAAATGTTACTTAAAATGTAAACAGTTAAAATATTCTTTTTATGTATACAGTGCTGGCAGAAGGAAATAAATTTAATCATGGCACATTTATTAAAATACCTGTAATTGTAGATTATTTTCACCAAGAAATGCATACTTTTTTTTATTTATTTAAGAATAAGATATCTATTTTGATAAGATACCTTTGACATATGAGTTATTTTTTTCCAAACATAGGTTTAATGCATTTTTTTTCTGTTTTATTCATTTAATATTAATTTACATTAAGTGATTTTTAGTTTTATTTTAAGTTAAATTACTTTTAGAGATTGATAAATAAAAAGTAAATCCCTTTCAAATATTTATAAAACAGGATTTTTCAGGTTATGCATTAAATTTCTTTAATAAAAAAACTACAGGTTAAAAAACAAAATAGATCTGTTTAATTGTTTAGCTTCTAAAATATACGAGCTTTCTTTCACGGTACTAAAACTTATATGGCACAAAAAGGGGAAGGGCAAATTAAAAAAAAAAAAAAAAAAAAAACATTCTCCCTGCCGCTATAAATAAATTTTGAAGACAGAATAATCTGAGTTTTTTGGTCATTATCCGATTTCTGGAGCAGATAAAAAATATTGGAGAAACTTGATGGGGAGAGAGTGTAAAATTACATTATTGCATCATTTTTTGGTATTAAAATGAAAGAAACTGCATATAATGAATGGACATATTTTTCAAATGATACTACACAGTTCTTGTCATTAAACTTCCCCTAAAAACAGCAGTCTACAGCTGAAAAGGATAAAATCACCTCCAAATTTGCACATGGACACTACATGAGATGCGTTTAAGTGTTTTAAAGTTCAGAAAATGTCTGCTAAGCAGCACTTTGCAGCATGAAATCATCTCTAAATATGAGCCTAACTAGTTATAAATGTGCTCAAAAACTACTGAATGTTGAAATTGTGTGTTTATTTTGAATGATCCATTTCCAGTGTTAAATTTGCTGTTTTTTCATGTTTAACAGCAACTTGAACATTTTTAACCTTAACTTTCTAATCAAAATTTCCTAAGCACTTTTTATGTATAGTCTATAAAACAAATTTGGTTACTATCTGTTCACCCATTTTAGTGGTAAAACCCTATTCAGGGGAAGTTCAATTATTACTATCTTGTACATTACATTATATTTTCAACTTTATCATTGCCACTAAATATTATTGATATAATTTTGAGTCTATTTTTTTCATTTTTAGTGAGGAAAGTAGCATTAAATTGCAGATTAAGTAATACTTTTTTGCATGGTGAAAATAAATTAATTATAGTATATACTTTCCAATTTAATGTTTACATGAGAGATACTGAACATGAATATATATATAACACAATAAGATGCACACACACGAAAAAACAACCCTTCAGAAAAAAACAGTCCCCCCCCCCCCCCCCCCAAAAAAAAAAAAAAAAAAAAAAAAAAAAAAACTGCATGGAGGTTTTTAAGCATTCTTATTTCTACTTATAAATAGAGTACTCATGCTTCATGTTTTGCATAATGAACAAAAGATTTTCAGCATTATGTGGAGCCAATAGGTATTTTAAAACAAGTGGCTTCATTCGTGGAAATAGTGCCTACCCACAGGTTATTTTCAGCACCACTCACTAATTCAATCCTGGATACAGACCTGATATAGCAAATCAATTTGATTGCATAAGACATCAATAAAAAATATATTCATCTTATGTATCACTTTATCAAGAATGTTCAAGCATAATTTTTCATCCTGTCCCATGCATATTATAGATAGAACTTTAGTAGTATATAGCGGATAACCGGCAGAGAAGCTGGATATCGGAGCCAGATATCCGTTAGTTATGATTCGGATATCCGACGGTATTTCGGATATTGAAAAATCAGCCAGATAGCCGTTACATTCCTATCTATAACTCATGTTTACCAAAATGTAGCCCGTTATCTTAAAAGTGTAAAATAATTCAAATTACAACTATACAATGCACGGTTATTTATATTTTTAAAAACTATCTTTATTGTGAAGTTTAATTTGTTGCTTATAAGTTTGGGTATTTACAACCTGTTGGCAAGATAAAATATTTGGTGGCGTTAATTATGCCTTTATAGAAGTTTAAGCAAAGTAAAATAAGAAGCATTGTTTTATTGGCAACTTTAAGGCGAAATTACGATCAATTATATTAAGTCGCCAAATTATGAAAAAGCATGCACTCCGTTTGGCGGATTAGTTAATTGGCCCTCGCAGAATACAGGACACGTCACTGCTGTCTTTGAATTCTGACATTTTTTACTATTTTCTAGCTAATTAAGCTGTTTTATGCCTTCATATTTTGCATTTATAAGTACTTAAAAGTGGTCTAGCTCCTAAATGGGGCATTTGATTGAGCTCACATATTTGGTACATACAGGTTGATTATGATTAAAATTCCACTTTAAAACGATCAGAAAAGGAAAACTACTGGACCAAATGTTATCAAACTTGGTAACTGTGTAAAGGTGGTAAGGGGATTAATTATCTGTGGAGAAAAAGCTCAAATATTCAACACCAGGGGCAAGGACGTGTTTAAGAAGAACATTTTGGAGGGGGTCCAAACGGTAAAAAAGGCAGTATTTTTCTCAAAAGGATACTATATCATTATTATTTTAGTAACAAAAATCAAAATTTCTGTAACAAAAAATCAAAATTTCGTGTGGGAAGGAGGTTCGTCCCCCCCCCCCTCCCCACCACCACCCCTTAAATACGTCCTTGCCTCTGGTTCCCTGACCACCTTTACACAATTACCAAGTTTGATAACATTTGGTCCAGTAGATTTCCTTTTTTGATCGTTTTAAAGTGGATTTTTATTATAATCATCCTGTACATTAAACACTACCGTCGGACGATTGGTATTGATTTTGGTGTGTGTAGAGCATATAGATTTTTTTTACAGTGCTGCAAAAATATTTTTTTCAAACATTACAGCCTTTGTAGAGAAATGCTGAAAAGTGATGGATAATAGTGTAGGAGGTGGGGGGGTGGTGGGAAGGGAATGGAATAAAATATTGAAAGCCACCCAGGTTACAATTTTGATCTACCACCAAGTATGGCGCCAAAAAATAAGTCCTCAAAAACTGAGTCTAGCTTGGCTATATCTACCAAATTTGGCTAAAAAACTGGCTAACGCTACAATTTATTTACCTACAATAAAGAAGTATAGTTAGAATATGCTTGGCGAAGATTACAAAATAGTTTTGTTAGGCGATTTTAATATAAATTTAAAGTCCCCAAAAATGTTTCATAGAACAAAGAAGACAAATATGATATACTCATGGATTATGGTACACTTTTAAAGCAATAATTGTGAAGGCGAAGTATAGTTAGAATATAATCCCTGTGGTGTAACACAGTTAGTGCACTGTGCTGCCATGTCGTAGGTATCTCTTGAGTGGTTCAATTAAATGAGTACCAAGCTTCCTTGGGAGTTAAAAACAGGGAGCTTCGCATCAGGGTGACTACCTGGCCAAGGAATATGCTTCCGCACCAAAGAAGCCGTGTCATGAAAGCATGGTTGGGCAGCCCAGGCCTTGGACACGCAAATGGGCTGTTACACTAATGCTTAACTTTTAATATGTACTCTTTTTTTTTTTAAACTAAAAAAAGATAGTGAAAAACAAATTTTAAAGATTTCAATCATTTCACCGTCATTGTACAGTTGCTAAAGTAAGAACTGGCACGAAACTTTTTCTTTACTTTGAGTCACACGTCATGTCACGTCCGCTTCACTCTTCGATTATTCCTGTCCATTTTGTCCAAGACCTTGGTGACATTCCTGATCGTTCCCATTTATTTATGAAACATTAATAAATGCCAATATAGTGACCATCAAATTCGATGGGTTCCAGCTAGTTATAAGTAAAAGCATGATTGATTAATGAGGGGAATAAAAACCTTAAAAAACAAAATTTCTTCTGTTGCACTCTAAAACTGTATCACATTATGATGCATAGGTTACTATTCATTTATTCACAATGGCTGGTTTGCATGTAAACAAATGTTTTACAATTTTAATTATTTGTGATGTTTTATAAACTTGTATTTCTTATGTTTAATTCGTCATTGAAAAATCTTGTGAAAATTATTGCAGTTAACTTCATATATATCCCCCCTCCCTCCATCTATGTTTCAATTTATTTGAATTCTGTTTAAACAATGAATTGTCCACTAATTTCATTTAAAAGTAGTTTTTTTGAATATTTATAACTAGTTATAATGTACTCTCACATAACATACACACTTTAGAAAAATTAAAATTTTCATGAAATTAAATATATAAGTGAATAGGCACTATTATTTAGGTTAATGTATTTTTGTTTTTGTACAGACAGATGGCAAATTAATAACAGTTTTTCATACCTATATGAAATTTCAGAGCTTCTGCATCAGTACCAAGCGTTCAAAGTATTGCAAGATTTTTGAAGCATTTAATCCATTGGGCATGCTTTATTTATGGATTTTCTCATTAAAATCACTATTTAATTCATTGGCTTTTGAAACCTTAGCATAATTTTTCATGCTTCTGTGAGGACTACAGCTCACCCACTTCCCAGAATTCTGCCACCTCTTAGAAAAAAAAAATTGTAGAGGGAGCTATTGGGAGTGCATAACATCCCTTTAGCTCAGGGTATTTCCACACACAGACCACAGAATACATTCCAGCCAGCCTGCTACTGTTTAAAAAAAATGTCTGATTTCATTTATTTTATTTATTAAGAATTTATTTTTAAAGATAAATTCTCTAGAAACAAGGAAAAACTGCAGAAACTGTATTGCAACTTTTTTTTTTCACAAGTACTCAATTAAACAGTCCAGAACAAGAAAAAAAAAAAAAAAAAAAAAAAAACCTAAGTTAGAACTTGCAGCCGGGACTTTATTATTTTTTCCCTTGATATCTTTTCCTCAACACTCATCTAAATTTTTATTACTCTTATGTCTTTCTTTTGTCGATACATTTATGCAATGTAACTTCACACACATCCTGGGATACTCCCCCCCCCCCCCCCACTCACTTCGAATCACCAAATCCTCTTCTGGGGAAACAGTAGTCAATATCCTGTTTAAAATCAGGTCTCGATGTTCTGTAGCCATTCTGTTAGTTAAATGTTTTTATGTTCTACTTCAGAAGTATGTTATAAAGCAAATCATGTCTCAAGCTTTATAACATTAGATATAGAATTTTTAATGGGACAGAGGCTTTGGGTTCTTCATATAAGACCATTATAACTGGTATGCACTGTATTAATTTTCTTTCTATCACAAGTTCTAATGTTACAGGGATGTGCCAGCTGCTCGAATTGCTCCAAATTGTGCCAATCTGCTACAAAAAGATCGTTTTTGGACATTTTTGCTCCAAATTCAGCAAAACTGCTAAATGTTTAATTTTCCCATATATGTTTAAACGTTTGTAAATCTCCCGAATTTTTACAAAAGTCATCGTTCTAATTTTAATCTTTCTCTATTAATCTTAAAGATGCCTCCAATGCCTTAAGAGTAAAAATTGACCTCTGTTTTAAATTTAATTTTATATAAATTTGTAAATTTTAGTTACCAAATTTTTTTATTAGCTGCTAATGGTAGTTAACCTATTTGTACCCAGATATGTTTGAGACCTTCTTTGATTCTTGCTAATACCAGCAATAATAGATAAATTTCTGATGTCAACTTCTTGAGCAAGGGATGATATCTTTTAAAATCATTTTGTATAAAAATTGAAATGTCAACATCCTACTGGGTCATGTTAAAATATTATGTGGAGTTGAGGTTCTATACTCGTGAATAAAGGCTAGGAAAAATAAATAATGCTTTCGATTGATAGCGAAAATGCCGTTCCAAAAAAGGGACGCTAGGCATAAATGGGTTAATATAGTTTAGTAAATATTGTATTTTTGATTTAAAATAGATATTTTGTATACAATGTATAAAATAACTGAATTTTTTATTTATTTCTTAAGCTTTTGACTCCCCCCCCCAAAAAAAAAAACTAAAAAAACTGGTTTTTTTTATAACCTAAGAGTTTTTAAGAACTTCCTTAATTTTCATTTTTTTTTTTTTTTTTATTGCCATTCTTTGACTTTTCTCTTTCCCTCCAAAAATAAATTTTGTATTTCAAAATTGACATTCTTATGCTCCAAATTGCTCCACTAATCTGTTTTTCTTGCTCCAAATATGTCTTTTTTTTTGCTCCACAAATTGCTCCAAAATTTAATTTCAGCTGGCACATCCCTGATGCTATCAAGATGCTTTGTTCAATACAAAATGTTATATTTTTAAATAAAATTACACAATTATGTTTATACCAATAAATTTTGCATACGAGCTCCAAAAAAAAAAAAAAAAAAAAGGAAGGTGGGTGTGAAATTTTACCTTTTTATTGTTGAATAATGACTGGCTTCAGGATTTCTTTTTTTCTTTTCTTTTTTTTATAAAAACGTATTTAACTAATAAAGAAAATTTGTGCTTTCAGAAATTTTTTAAAACTTAAAAGATAGTGAACATGTTTTGATTTTTAATCAAATTCAAATCTAGAAATCTTGTTTGAATCAATTTAAGAATCTATTTAATTTCGAGTTACAAAAGGAAAAAATTGTAGTGTATGATGGTCAAATGTGATATGGAAATGAACTAGTTACACACTTAGAAAATGCTTTTGTTAATGGGAATTTCAAACTCGCTTAAATTTGTTTGTATAATTGGGCTCTTTTTTTTTTCTTCTGCACTGCATGGTTAAATATAGGATTGTTGCATATTACCAAGCATTTGAGCAGGCGCAGATCCAAGGGGAGGGTGGTGGGGTGATCGCCCCTCCTGGACGAAGTCCAAAACTCTGTTATAATCTGTTAAAATATATAATGAAAATTAAGTAGCCTTTTTCTAAGGGGTGCATGGCAGGTACAACTCCCTGCCATTTTTAATCATAGCTCATATATAGATTTTATCGATAATATAATTAACTACATTAATTGGTATAATTAATTAATTACAAAATGATTTTGCACATTCTACCTTCTGTTTCAGGTACAAAATCGCATCCTCCTTGAGTAATTTCTGGATCCGCCCCTGCATTTGAGATCATTTATGTACTTAACCTTTTAATGAAGATTTCCTCATCACATTATGGATTATATATTTTTAAGTTTTTTTCATCTTACCATTGATAGTTAAGTATTAAAAAAGTTTCAATAAAATTTGCATACCCCCCCCCCCCCTCCTTCCCAAATTCAAATTATGTTTGCTATTAAAAAAAATAGAAAATTGTAAATAAAAATTTGAATTTATATTGAAAATGTAATTATTTTTTTTACTACAGTGTATATAGCTGCATGCTTCATCATTGCAAGTGTACCATTTTATATATAATGTAAAATTATTATATCCTTACCTGGGATGTCATAATTGAATTTTTTTACAACTATCATTTATACTGTAGTTATTCAAACATTTTATGAACTACTCATTTCAAACAGACTGAGTATTAGGAAATATTTTTCAGATTAATTTAAAAGATGATAAATTGTTGTCAGATAAAAACTAATTACATGTTTGACTCACGGCACTTTTCTAACAGTGTAATGCAATAAAAATTACGAAGCTATAATTTGTTTACAAAAGATGATGTATTATGCTACATATAAACTAGCTCTTGTGTATTTTCCCCATGTTATTGTGGATTTTTTTTTTTTTTTTTTTTTTTGAAAGATGCATCATAGATTGTTTGAAACTTGACAATAAAGTTGTTTAATGCATAAAAATTGTTATTTATTTCATATATGATACACTTGTGCATAATGTATTATACTTCCATTCTAATAAAAGATTTTAGGCAACTCATCCAGTAAGAGGTTAATTAAAAAAACACATAATATTACTACAGTAGCACATCAGGATTTCATTTTTACTTTCCGAACATGTAAGGAAAGAATTGTAATCACGAAAAAGTTCAACTTCGAGATTTTGGTGTATTTGCACGTTTTGAGGTCTGAATTCATTTATGCTATTTTTACGAGATGTATTTGTGTATGTGAGTGATCACAATAGTCCTAAACCGGGCATTTGATTGAGCTCAAATTGGGTATATATGTTATAAATCACTGTTGCAAGACCGGTAATGATTTTGGTGTGTATAGGATTTATAGTTTTTCTACAGGCTACACAAAATATCTTTTACATTATGGCCAATGGACGGAAATTCTTGAAAGTGTGCTAGTGAGTAAAACACTTGAAAGTGTGCTAGTGAACGGTGCATTCGATTGAGATCAAATTGGCCATGTAAATTATAGGTCGCAGTCTCATGACTTGTATAGATTTTGGTGTGTTTGGAGCTGATAGTTTGTTCACAAGCTTGCAAAAAGTAATTTGTACATATTGCGGCCTAAGGAAGGGACTAAAATCACTTAAGTGAGCATGTAGCTCACTTAAAAGCATGTTGCATTAGATTGTCATCAAATTATGTACGCATATTATAGGTCATTGTCTTACGTACTGCATAAATTTTAGCGAGAGTAAACACTACAGTTTTTTGCAGGGCTACAGAAAAGTATTCTTATACATGGCGGCCTATAAACTCAAATCATTTTAAGTGCACTAGTGTCTGAACAATGAAATTTATATTTAAACACTTGGTAAATATCAAGTGTTTGGAAAGTCGAGTGGAGTCACTCCAGATTTTGTACAAATCCACTTTAACTTTTTATAATGACAACGCTCTAATAATATTCAAATACTAGCTGAAGTACCCGTCATTGACGGGTTAGTACTGAATGCAAATTTCTAAAAAGCAAGAACTTTCGTCCGCATTGTAGGAGTACACAGAATGGATGTAGTATGTTGCCAAAGTAAAGAAAGAGATAAAATACTGCAATAATACTAAGGTTTAGCGATTTCTAGCCAAATATTTGAGATATCGCCAAAATACTGCAATAATACTAAGGTTTAGCGATTTCTAACCAAATATTTGAGATATCGCCAAGCTAAGCTCAATTAGAAACATTTGTTTTTGGCACTTAATTGGGCGATATTTCGCCAAAAGCAGACAAACCTGAGATACTTAGAGATTTTGGACAATAGCTGAAATACTGATTCATCACGGACTTTTTATGAATTGAAGGCATCCATAGACCATAGATTTAAAGTCTTTTTGGTGACCCACTCAGTGGATTGCAATCCAAAAAAAGAGATGCACAGTTAGATGTTACAATAGTTCTAAATACAAAATTTCAACATTCTATGGCTAAAAGTTTTGTTCAGTGTGGAAAAACTGCTACAGCCGGTGCTTTTGGTAAAAAGTAAGTCAACGGAAAGTATCCCTCATAAAATTAAAAATGGCTTACTAAGATATATGGAGAAAACCAAAATGTTATTTTCCATGACATATTAACAAATCATACACCATTTATCCAATCCACATCACCAAATAGCGTATGTGCTCTATAAATGAATGTTGCTGGAAAATTTATTACAGATTACTGATATTTCATCTAGTTGTAAAATGTAGCTAATTTAAAAAGCAGAAAAAAATTTGAAAATTATTTGTAGTGGGAGTAGTAGGTAATGAGATGCACAAACTCTTATTAAAAAAAAAGAAAGTGCTGGACGTAATCAAGTACAAAAGGTTTAGTCGCAGGAAATTTAAAAAAAAGTGCACAATGAGATAACACTAACACAAAATATCCTTAGAAGCAGCTGTATAGGACATAAGCTGGAAAAGGGGGAGATTGGTATACCACTGAATGTGTGATAAAGGAAGAAAAATGAAGTGAACTGTACTGTTAAATGTAAATTCCAGTGGTTGGTGAGTGAGGGGGCGAAAGAGTTATAGTGACAAGGGAGTTTCAGGGTGTGGGTGTTGGGGCCAAGCGTATAAGAACGACTTCTAACCTCTGACCACACAGAGAGGAATGGAATTGTCTAAGGTCGAGTGCTACACCAAAACAGCTACAGTTCTTGTCATTATTTGGATTTCTCTTGTACTAAATAGTTGTCAATATTCGTTATGGAAAGGAAAAGGAGCAAATCTTGGCAATTTTTTCCTGAGATAAGTGGTGATAAGGCCAAACGCGATCTATGCCAGTCAACTTATTCTCTAAAGGTGGATCGACGTCGAATTAAAAAAAGCATTTATTGTTGAAACACTGTCCGTCACATGATAGCTTATTTTGTTCATCTTCGCAGCCTCTTCCTACTCAACTTTCATTGCTGTCATCAAGCCAGGAGTCCACGAGAGTTGAAGAAATAAGTGTAAAAGCTCAAGATGCTCCTACGAAAGTACAGACTGACCTTTCGAGCTTCCTTAAAAAAAAACAATAAGTATTAATCATGCAAAAAAATTAATGATTTGATTTTAACCATGATAGTGAAAGATATTCACCATTTTTGATTGGTGAAGATTCTGGGTTCAAAGAATTAATTAATTATCTTGGACCAAACTTTAAAATACTTTCGAGGTATCTTCTTGCATGAATTTACTGGATGCTAAATAAACTCTGGGGGGATAAAAAATTGATGGAGGAGCTGAAATGCACCCCATACATTTTATTAACTTCTGATGGATGGACATCCAAAGCAACAACATCTTGCAAAGCTGTGACTGCCCAATACATATTAGATAACTGGGAATTGAAGTCAGCTCTCCTGGGTTGCTTTGAGAGTGATGATCGCCATACTGCAGACTATATAAAGAACAGTAGTTCAGAATTTCAGATGAATGGAATATGAAAAATAAAATTTTTGTTTGCATACCGGATAACACAGCTAATATGAAGGCTGGAGTACGTGCGACTGAATAAAAGCATTTCCTGTGTGTTTCCCATACTCTTAATTTACTAGTACAGGCTGGGAATGATACAATTCGACCTTCTTTAATAAAAAAACGAGCGTGTGTACAGAGTACACGTGTCAGAAGTGAAACTTCTTTGGGCCAGATTTATTAAAATCTGTTCGATTGTCAAATAAATAGTCAGAGATAAAAATTAAAGACTAAAATTAAAGATAACATTTGAAAACAGATCAAAAGTGATATGTTGTAGGTAGTCAAAGGATTGAGGCATAGTATTAAAAAGATTTAAAAAAAAATTAATGTAAAAATATTTTACAAGTTCGTTTGGTTAATTTTTCTGTATTAAAATAAAATTTGAAAATAGTAAATAAAATAATAAATATACTAAGCACACTAAGTCATTAGACAAACATAAAAATCATTTAATATACATGGATTTTAAATTTTAAATTACTACGAGGATGTATACAAAAAGAATATATAAAATATTACTTACTTGGATATCGGTTTTTGTGAATAATAGTTTGTTAATAACAATAAATATAAATCAGTTTAAAAATACTGGAGGTTCTCATCAAAATATAACATTGATAATTGACTTTATCAACTATAAGTCAGCGTAAGTCATTTTCGTCTCTGAGTGCGCAATGTGTGTTTACATTCAGCACATGCGTACACTTTCTTAAGAACGAATTTAGCACAAAGAGAAAGAAAACTCTCTGCAGCAATAGAGTATAGCATGCTTACTATTTTTGTCTTTTTCTCTCTGGCGATCTATCCGGTAGCTCTCTCTGTCTGTTAAAATCCAAAATTGTCCCAGCCTCGTGACGCTATTGCCGTGATGCGACCATGAAATTCACTCTCAATGCGCCTAAAGAAGTTTCACTTCAAAAGCAAAGGCTATCGCAGAGCATTTCCACAGAAGTCCCCTAGCAATGAGTAAACTTGTGTCTATGCAAGAGCAACTAAGATCTGGGTACAAAACACCGAAATTAAAAATTCATGTTATAACCTGCTAGAACGGTGTTCTCGAAATGCTAGAGAGACTCATTGAAATTCAAGAACCTTTGCAGGCAGCACTTGGAATGCACAATCCCTTAGCAAATTTGACAGAAGAAGAATGGCGAATTTTGCCAGAAATAATAAAAATCTTAAAACCATTTAAGCAACTTCCCGAAGAATTGTCCTCCGAGATGCAAGTCACAATATCGAAGGTTTTAGCAGCCACTAATGGGGTTAAAAATATTCTGCACAATTAACACAATACAATAATCAGCAAAATATCCAAACAAGTAATTGATAATTTAATCCTCGAATTTAACAATCTATTCAAAAATAATTCAAGAAATTCAGTGTTGTCGACAGCAGATCTATTGGACCCCAGGTTCAAAAGATTAGCATTCAGTGATGATGAGGCATCTTTTAAATATGCCAAAAATGCATTAGAATCAGAATTGGAGAAGATTTTAATCACACTGACTTCAGAAAATATCATTACAGATGATCCGATTCCAGCACCACCCGAAGAAGATTCCATTTGGATGGAATTTGATGCCATCACCAATGCATCACCCAGGGCCGATCCCAGAAGAAAATCTTGGGGGGGTGAAGAGAGGTAAATTGCCGACTGAAAAAATAGATTTGCCAATTTAGTTCCTAAGTTGGACACCTCCCTATATTGGACCGTTTTCCGAGGAACAGAACATGCCCATAACATAGAAACAGCATAAATACTTCTTTAAGCTGTAAAGTGGGAGTCGCTAAAGTTCGACTTTCAGAAGATTCACATTATTTACGCATTAATGATCAATCTGGTTTTTACATTAATAAAGTGAATTTGTACATGAATAAATTGCAGAGGTCGTACGTAAAAGGCAGAATTTTCCACAAAAAGGCTCTATTATTATCACTTTGCCAAAAAAAAAAAAAAAAAAAAAAAAACACACATTTTTGTTGGGTAGAGATGGCTACATTCCTGACTCTGTTAAAAGTAATTAAATTTTCATAAAATATTCACAACTTTTAATTTAGTCATAAAATATTCTCTCAGGAATGAAGAAAATATTTGCCTATCCATATGCGACAAAACTATCTGTCCTAGCTTGAGTTGGCGGAAATGAGTTTGGGGGGGGACTCTCAATGGAGTCTTTACCTTTACTTAAAAAAAGGAAAGGAAGCCATACCGAGAGCACTGTATATAAAACACTTTCCAATACTGTTTTACATAGGCGTAGAGTTATATGGGCCCGTGGGGCTCGAGCCCCCCTAATAAATTGTGTGTAGTATTCTACTTACTACTGCCGTGAAAGTTTAGTTTAGTAAAAAAAAAAATTTGAAATTTAAAATTGAGCAAGTTTCCAAATCTGAATTACGATTTTACCATGCGTTGTGTCCGAGAGTGTAGAAAATAACCCAATGATCTCAGCCTTGCCTGAAGTGTGTGTTAGAAAAGTGGTAAAATAAACACAGAGACATCGTATTTGATCACCAAATCACAAATTTTATTTAACAAATAACAGGGGTAAACAGCTAGTGACCTCTCGACATCAGAGTTTTGAAATAAAAGTAAAACACAGTACAGGGGTATCACAGCATGCGATAGTTATGCTCAAATAAACAAAAAAAAATATAAGAGTGCTTTAATTTCCCATTATTAGCCCTTGTGAATTAAACAAAAAAAAGAAAAAGGAAATGCTTAAATAAAATTGTCATGACAAAAGCAGCTCGATTGGATCCAAGTACTTAAGTTAAAAGGCTCTGCTGCAGCAAAAAAAAAATATATAAAAAATATTTATCCTATCAAAAAAGAAAAAATAAGAAAAAAAAAAATTTGGGCAAATGAGTCCCCACCTTCTCCAAGCCTTCACAAGGCATCAAATGAAATCCCTCTCTAAATCCTATCCCTTTACTTAAATCCCCACGATTACAACCAAAGAGCAGAGCTTAAATAATAAACAAAGAATTACATTACAGTATTTTGTTTTTCCCCATAAGCCACAAAATTTGGATATGCAAACAAACACAATCAAGAAATTTCAGTAAGCAAAATCAGTAAGACAAGAAAAGAACACATAAATAACAACCCCCAATATGGCAAGGATATTCACATATTTTGACATAATGAACTGAACTCAACAATTGACAAGATTAAAACATGACGTTACAGGTAAATTACACTTCGGGATAATACTTAAAGAAAAATTTTTGCTTTTACACTTGTCTTCAATACCCCCCCTCCCTTAGGTTAGTTGAAAAAAAAGAAACTTCTTTAAGTTAAGATAGTTCAAGAGTGGACAGGCTTCCTGAGTCGGTTGTCTAGCATATCTGGGAGAAAAGAAGAAATAGGAATGGGCTCACCCGATTGACCAGCAGTGGTTCGGTGTCAGTGATCCTCAGGGCGCGGATGGTCGGACGCAGTTAGCTGCAGGGCTGAGCAGCATAGACCTTCTTTGGACGGGAGCTCAAGGTCTAAAACATGATGGCTTTAGCGGTGGGCGTCATAACGGCTCTCCACTGGGTACAGATGGTGCAGAACTCGGTCGTCGACGGCTCCAGAGCCGGGCAACCACGATCCCTTTTCAGGCCTGGGTGTGACGGTCTTGCATAAGCGATAGCGCAGGGGCGCTAAACTTGTCGCCCATCAGGAAGTCTGCTTGAACGATGATGGGAGCCGCAAGCCCATTTCTTCAATTACAACAAAAAAACTAAGAGGCGGTGGTGGATCATTGCCCTAACAAAGGGTTAAGAACGTGACGTCTCTCCAACGGAAAAACAAAAAAAAACATTGCTTCAAGTGATTTGACGTCCAACAATCAAAAAAAAAATAAAATTGTAAAAAGGTGATCATCATTAGTCCTGGCCCTCTGGCCTACGATTTTGGGGGATCACATCCTAAAAGTTGCTTAATGGGGCGACAAACGTCGAACTTGGACAAAAAAAAAAAAAAAGCGAGAAGAGAGTCCAGGAATCACCCTCCTTTCAGCACCGCGTCAGCTCTCAGAATGACGCTTTTCGCCGCCAGCTTGAGGAGCTTCGAAGAGACGCCGGCCGCGGGGACCAATCAGAGCGCGCCATCTCAGCCGGGAAACTTCGAGAACATTCGATCGACGGGGGAAGGAAGAGAGAAAATAAGAAAATGGCGGCCAGCAACCACAGCACGCGGGAAAGAAACCACTTGGCCGAGAAGAAACGCAGGCAAGAACGGCCATCTTGAAATGGGGAAAAAACTTAATTGATCATAAGGGCCTTAAAAACGTTATTAAATTTTCTAAAATTTTAGCGGGAGATAGCTAATCGTCCGAGACAACCCTGGGTAAAATTTGGAATAAAAATTAAAATTAGAAGAGAGTAAAACTAATTAAAAACCGGACATGAACAAAAGATATTGCAAGAAATGAGTTAGGCAATTGAAGAGAGAGGGAAACTTAATAGTCAGCAGAAAATCGACAGAATTTACCTGATAATTAAAATTACACCTCCGGAGACCGGGCAAACAAAGGCAGAATTAATTTAAAGAAAAGGTAATTATTTAAAAAAAAGATCCCAACAAAAAAAAATAATTAGTAGTAATTTAAAAGAAGTTAGCTATTGAGTTATAGAAGAAGAGTCATCCAGACCATTATATCTCCTGACAAAAGGTATTTAAATTAAACTTCCAAGTTAATTACAAGTATTAAGAAAATAAATAATTAGTGGTTAAAACAATTAAAAAAATAAAAATTACTGCTTTTGATTTGTAAAAAACATTATCCCCCAAAAACAATACAACATGTGAATAGGGGCTGAGCCCACCCAATAATTTATCACTAAATACAGAAAACTACTTTATACTAACATAAAAAAGTATTCACGCCATTTACAAACGTTTAAAAAAAAACTTTACTTTTAAAAATTTTCTTCTTTTGATTTCAATCATGATTTAGTATTCATTGTGACGCCACGTAACACACAATGTTACTATAAGCTGCCCTTGCCAGGCTCTGGTTAATTAAAATCAGATTATGCAATGTAAAGTATGAAAAGTATGAAATGAAGAAAAGTTCATATGTGTCTAAAATGCACTATCTCATCGAAAATATTTTTTTTCCTCCGTTGGATTTTTTACTTTGCTTCTATTTTTAACTTTTAACATGGTAGGAAGATACCAACATGGATACTTACTTTACATTGGTGTAGAATTCTATGGACCCATAGAGCTCGAGCGCTTCCAATAATTTACACTTATATATAGTAAGTCAAAGCTACCAACTACTACGGAATATAATTAACCACTTTTTGTAAGCAGTATATTTTTTAATTATTTTTTTCAAAATAGTAACCAGTTCGCGCGCGCAGCACAAAAATTTTGCTATATTTTAAGCCGAAAAATCATGTAGAAAAAATGGTTAAATATATTCCGTAGTAGTTGGCAGCTATGAGTAAGTTATATATACGTGAATCAGTGGCGTAGCCAGAAATTTTTCAGGGGGGGGGGTTACGACTTCTGCAACTCACATATATGTATACGGATGTATGATAAGGGAGTGAAGAATATACATTTTGTATGGCAAAAAATTCCTCATGGGGGTGGTTATGACCCCCCTAACCCCCTCCCTTGGCTACGCCACTGACGTGAATATATGTGGTTGTGGGGCCCGGCCCCCCCAATAATTTTGAAAAC
Organism: Cheiracanthium punctorium; assembly: GCA_038373885.1. Taxonomy (NCBI): domain Eukaryota; kingdom Metazoa; phylum Arthropoda; class Arachnida; order Araneae; family Cheiracanthiidae; genus Cheiracanthium; species Cheiracanthium punctorium. The sequence continues at coordinate 158,143 of JAWZYV010011752.1, forward strand.
TCTACGCTTATGCTGTCTTATTTGCGTAAATACTATTGCATACCTGCCAACTCTACTGGATTTTGATGGTTTCTCCTGGTCTCCTGATTTTGCATTAAAATCTCCTGGTTTTCTTAAATTTTGAAGCTTTGAATAATCGACACATTTATTCCCCATCATTTTTGAAAGATTACCGCTCTCTGGGTCTATTCATTCAATATGGACCAGTATACCATGGTATTTTGGTCCAATAATAAAGATTTGTGCTTATATTGATTACTCATTTGTGAAGGATTCTTGAAAATGTGAGAATTAGATGGCAAGTCGTTTAATTGTATCATTTTTTGAGAAAGTCCCAAAATTTTACTACTTTTTTTTTGTCTAAAAAGAAGAAATTTTGTAAAATTTCGAACATTTAAGAAAAAAACTTGTGGACGTAAAGAAACGTTGAAGTTTTATTCATTTTATGTTAAAAGAATTCTTCAATTTCTCTGAGCTCTTTTACAAATTCAATTTTTAGTATCACGATCACGACCTTATGTGTGATTGAAATTTCAAACATAAGTTGTTATAAAAAGCAAACTTTTCATTTTAAAAACCATAACTGTGTCGTGCCATGCCAAATTATATTTTTAAAAAATTATATAAAGAATAGATGGCGAAATTTAATGTGTGAAAAGTTTTCGAAGAGTGTTTTGACTTAGTGTGTGACTTAGATAAGTAATTAGGACTTTAAGATTATGATACCACATAAATCTACTGGATTTTCTTATTTAGATGTTGGCAGGAATGCTATTGCACGACGAACAGTTAACTGTTCGCTCCCAACATAGCTAAAGACGCGACAATAGAGATTCCTCCCTTCTGTGTCCATCGTTGCTCCCCGGCGCGAGTCTTAGAATGTTTCTGCTCTGGCGACAGCCTTGCACAAGCGCATGACTGGGCCATGCCAGGGCATTCAAAGACCCATGCCGAGAAGCAACGATTTATACAGGAGGGAGGAATTTCTGCCATTGCGTCTTAGCAACGACGGTAGTGAACAGGTTAAAGCCAACAAGAAACTAAAATATTGTGATCTATGAGTATTTTGTGAGACCTGTAGAGGTATCAACTCTACGTTCACCCATGCCGATGGACAGAATGCTCTCATAAACCTCAATAATAAATACCAATTTTGTTTTGCTTGAAATGATGAACGCTTCTAAAATGCACTCTAAACATTCTCTGCCCATAAGCTGCAATGCATTAGAATTATTTTGTGTGCTCCTGTAAAAGAATTATAAATGGTACCTACATCCTTTTCAATATGGTACATGGTATGGTAATTTTCATTATTATATAAAAGTTCGATCGATGCATATTTACGGCAGTTAGAGCACGGACAGGCAGATAGACGAAAGTATAAACATTTCAAGTTCTTTGGAAAGTGTTCAAAAATAGAGACTTAAAAAGAATGTGAGGCTTGAAGGGAGGGAAAAAAAACTGGAATAAGGAAAGTAATTCTAGCTCGAAAAGTTAATTTTTGCTTTAATTTAAGATAAAATGGAAAATTAAGCATATATTAATTTTGAAGCTCCTAAGGTCGCGACCCCCAGTATTTGTTCTGCCATCTCTTCCTATTTTAACGGTGTGATCTATACTCTTGTATTTTATCTCTTATTATAACTTACCCATCATTTTTCTAAAATTAAATTAAATTACAAAAAAATTGGGTTATTTCTATATGAATAATATGAAAGTAAATCATAATAAAAAGTAGTACAAATATAATCTAGATATATAGTTACCAGATCGGCGATGATCTTTTTCTTGGAAAATGGATTTGACGGAGCTCCAATAGTTTGTATGGAAATTCTCTTTCCATTATAACCGTTATTTTGCTTCTTCTTTTAGTCATTATCAAAACAACTACATATCACATTTTATGCGCTGCACTTTTTGTCGTTTTCTTTTGTTTACAACTAGTTTCGTGTTTTTGTTTACAACTGGTTTCAGTCTTCAGTCTTAAATGAACACTGCAGCAAACTTTTACTTCATTTTGTTAAATGCTAGAAAATTTTTTTATTTATTAATTTTTACCAAATTGATGTATTAATTATATCTTAAAGCTAAAAATGGTTTTCTTCTAATCAAGGTATGCTAAGGCTCCTCCAGGTATATGTTCGATCGACTTTGGCTCGGTTACTGTCCAGTTAACCGAGCTAACAGGAATAGGGGACACATTATTTTCTACTGTACAAGCGAATTTCTTTTTCCTATGCATTTCAAAGAAGCAAAGAAAATACATCTATTTCCCAGAAAAGACCGAGCTGGACCAAAGGGTGGCGACAGCCTCTGGCCAGTTACGGCCTCATTGCACTACTTATTACTAATTCATACAGAGTGGTAGTTCATAGTTTGTCTCAGTGCAATATATGAGACTGGAACATTCTCGTTCTCAGTATTTCTCCCATAGACATGTGCACAGAAGACTTAATTAGATTACTATGGATATGTGAAATGACTATTTGTTTTGGGAAAAATGCCGAGACAGGTGTCATGGGACATATGTGGTGTCAATTGCAGAGAGCTGATAATCTGACTTTCCCTTTTGTGTATCTAACCACCCAGTGTGCCGAGTGCTCTTTATTCATTCCCTCTTCTTTCTTTTGACTGATGCGAATATGCAAGGAATTTCTCACTCGGTTGTATGTACTGGAAGTAGGACGTCAAAGGGACAAAAGTTAGGAAAAGTGCCGATTAAAAACTCTTGTAAATACTAGAATGAAGAATTTTGGAAGTCCAGAATAGCAATTTTGCCGGCAGCATTTTAAGTGTGTGGGGGGGGTGTCTCCCCCCCCCGTGGGATCGGCCCTGGCATCACCAGTTTTGATTGCTCCGCAAAGCATAACAATAATGAGGCAATACTTTGAAGAAATACTTATGGGTTGAAAAGAAAACCCACTTAACTGGTGGTGCAAACGAGCTATGGTATATCCCGAACTCGCAGACTTAGCAAAAAAATCTTTATGTGTTATGTCAATATCCGTACCATCTAAGAGGATTTTTTTCAAAATCAGGGCAAATATTATCTGATAGACGTGCTTCATTAAAGCCCAAAAGAATGGAAATTTTTTTATTTTTAAATGTCAATCAAAGATTTTTAAAATAGTAGTATTATATAGTTAAAATTAGGTATTTTTGCATCAATTCTAAATGTCCTAAAATTAAATGGAATATAAAATTTTAAAAAATCAGGTCAGTATTCACATGATTATATATTTTCATTAGCTTTTAGAATTATTTTGTTTAATTTGAATGTTTGAAGTTTTTTTTTTTTTTTTTTTTTTTAAATAATACAATATCTCCTAAATGTTCTGAAATTACCCGTGAAATAAAATTTGAAAAATTACTCCAGTAATTATATGATTATTTGTTATTGTCATCGACGTAACAGAAGGGGGGCTAAGCCTACCCTAGAAAAATTTTAACCTTTTACCGATGAGTGGTAAGAATTAATCAGCTACACTAAAAAATTTCTTAATGTGAAAGTTGAAAAAATTGCAAAAGATCATGTGAAGTTCTAACGGACTAGCGTAACTTGATGGGAATGATGATTTTTTCGGGGAAGCTAAATGGTGGTCAGCCACCCCAAACTGAGATTGAGGACTAGAGGTCAAGGAAAATCGCTTCTTGGGCCCATCTTTTAACTTTTTCTTTCTCTTGCTGACCGGGGGCTGGGTGAGAGAAGATGAGTGAACGGACTTTCATTGGGATGGTGGAAAAGAGCAAAGTATGGTTTCATCAATGAGAATTGAAAGAGATGCAGTCATCTACATTTACATCACAGCTAAAAGACTGGCTAAAGATACGGGACTAATAATAGGAAGGTTGTTCCGAAAATCATCTGAGCGGTCATTAACAGTTTGCGAGAAATCATATTTTCGCATATACTGCTGATGAAGATCTTCGGCATTCGGTGGCTAAAAAATAAGTGGCAAATACAGATTTTTTTTTTTTGGGGGGGGGGGGTGGGGGCTAATTTCTAATATAAAACTTATTTGACCTAAACAATATGTACAGCAAAGAAAAATGTAACATTAAACCAATGTAATTTGCTTTGGAAAGGGCTAATGGCTACTTTTAGCTTATTCAACATGAGGGAAATGTACAAGGAAGCAAAATGTTACTCCTAAGCAATGTTTTTGGCGTGGGGAATGAAGCCACCTAGCCTCTCTCCTGGATCCAACACTGAAAACTGGCTGCTCAGAATTTTTGGTGGTTTCGGTGTATTGTTGATGACAGAAAACACTTTTAGCATGAAGGAGGCAAGGGCGTATTTAAAGGGGAGGGGGGGAGTCTGGATTCCCCCCCCCCACCCGAAATTTTCATTTTTGTTACTAAAATGATAATATAGTCTTTTGTGAAAAATTCAGCCTTTTTTACCATTTGGACCACCACTTCAGAAATTTTTGGACACCCCACCCGCCCCCCCAAATGTTTTTCCGGATACGTGCCTGGAAGGAGGATAAATGAGCTTCATGTCAGGTAAATGCAGTTTTGGAAAATTTGACAAACAAATGTGCGTCTTATGCCTTCCATTTGCAGCATTATTGCGTGAACTGAGAATCATGTGCAAATTAAGGTCTCTTTTATTACTAAATAGATATGTTGAATAACTTTGCAGTTGCCTTTTTTCATGTATCTCAGATAGTTTTTGAGATAAGAATGTGAACTCCAAATTTATGCAACAAATGTTGCTCTAAGTGGTCTCCTTGAGTAGCGCACCAGAACTTTTTACTGTACCTAGACCCTATTCTTATGACTACACCTCTTGCCTATCAGAAATTAATGCGGTGACAGCGGGCACACTGTATATGTATATGTAGGCCCGACTATAGCACGGGCGCTTGGGGCTCGTGGCCTGGGCACACATGCAGAAATAGGCCAAAAATTTAGTACAGAGATATATAGGGGCAAGGCTCATGCTAGACTTCTAGAGATCTGCGATCTAGAGATCTTGCTAGAAATCTGCGAGTCAACATGACTCGCAGTCAATAAAAGTGAGAGTCAATTTTTGAAAACTGCGAGTCAAAGTCAAAAAACTAGTTTTTTTTTTTTAATCTATTGGTTGATGTTATGTATTTTTATTGGTTGATGTTATGTATTTCATCTACACATTCGATTTTATACTTTCTGAATTGTTAAATAAATTTTCTGTTTCTTTTATTGTCTGATTTTAATGTACTTTGTATTAGTATTATTAGGATACATATCTGTAATCTCTTGGATTCCTTGGTATTCGGATGCATATGATTTGATCCTATTACCGATTCTATTAACAGTAACGAGTAACGAATAGTGAACATCTAAGTAGCAAATACATACGGATACTCATTTTGTCGCTACTTTTACAGCACTAATCCATACACCTTAGTGTATTTATGTCATTTTGCTCAACCTGTGAATAAATTAGTACCCAGTCGATTTCAACCAAACAGTAGACATACAGTTAGATGTTACAATAGTTCTAAATACAAAATTTCAACATTCTAAAAAAAAAAAGTTTTAGAGTTATGTGAAATGCAAAATTATTTTTGGCGATGTTTCGGCAAAACGTGCCAAGGACGATGACAAATGGTGACATTTTGGGCATGAACCAAACAATGATTGACTACAGACGTAATACATTGAAGATGTCCATAGACATTAAAGTATTGAAATTCTTTTGGGGGTTCCTGTAAAAAAACTCTTCATTTGCCTTGACACATCATACATTTGAACCACTTCAAAACTGATTGAGGTGCCTCACTTTTCTACTTTGTCCTACCCAACACTAGTAATGGGTATCGAATACTTAGTAATGGGTAGTGAGTTTCAAAGTAACGAATACCTACGGTATCAATTTTTCGTTACTTTTACAGCACTACATGCCACGGCCAATAGAGATGAGACGGGCTCGGGCTTTGAAATTCACAATTGTGTTCGGGCTCGGGCTCATGAAAAATATCTCCTTTTTTGAACATACTGCTTGAAACAGATTTTAAAAAGTGATTTGTGAGGAAAATAAAAGCACTTATAAAAGATAAATAAACAAGTAAAAATAGCGGCACGGGCACCTAGAAGGTGTGTGAAGCTCTTTGGGTATTTTAGAACGCCGGTTTATATTCCTTAGTTAGTCATGAGATCCGACATTTTTTGATAAAAAGATGAATACAGAGAATTAGAAAGTGCATTGAGAGTTTGCAACTATATTTGTCTTTAATTTGCACAAACGGCAAAATTTATTGTGTTCTATCAATGAAGTAATTGAATTTTTTTAAATCTTTAGCTGAACTTTCGGGCTCGGGCTCCGACTTAAATAATATGGCTCGGGCTCAGGCGGGCTCGGATGAAAAGTCCTCGGGCTCGGGCTTCAAAAAATGAGCCCGAACTCATCTCTAACGGCCAAGGACTTAATTAAGGATTCCAGACCCTCCTTAAAATTTTGATTTTTAACAATATAGTAAGATTCTCTTTTTTCAATTCCTACTATTAGGTCACACTCTCCCTATATATATCTTGTACAAATTTTCAATTGTTAATAAAATACTTTTTTATTCATCCACACAAGTTCAAATACATTTTTTAAAACTTGTAATGGATGACACTGGATGTTACTACAGTTTTGGTCCCCATCAACTGAATAATTTATCTACAGAACCGCCGAAAGATTCTAAATACATTACGCTCTATGGGCCAAAATTCATTAAATTCGCATATCTCAAAAGATATTAGACATAGAATGTTGAAACTTTATATTTAGGATTCGATTGTTGTAACATCTAGTTGTGCACATGTCATTTCAGTCCCATTCGACTGGATAGTTTATCTACAGGGCTGCCCAAAAGATTTTCAACACATTATACTCTATGAGCAGAAATTCATCAAAGTGTATTTATCATGAGCGTATTTTATAGGTATTAGGCTATTTCAAACGACTCAGAAGTGATATATGCTGTTAAGGGTTACAAAATGAATTTTTCCATTGAAGAAAGTGTCTTTATCATTTATGGTGCTGCTACAGGAACACTCGAAAGATTTCCAACACTTCAGTCAATGGCAGTTTTAGGGACATTCATCTATTTCAAGTACAATACCGTCCTACCATATACAGTCGACTCCGGTTATAGTGAACCTCTGGGGACCGGCAAATTTCGTTCGCTATATCCGAAGTCACTATAAACGAAGTGTCCTCATGTGAACAAGGAATACATAAATACATAGTAGTAAAAAATAGTGTTTTATACCTGCACTGAATATTTATGTAAATGAAGCATAATTAATCGTATTTATGTATTATTACTCCTAAGTGTGGTACAATAATTTGGGAGATTCCATTCAACTGGCCGCAAAGTGCTATAGCCAATCAAGCAATAGCGTGTAGTGGTAATCCTTAACCTGTGCTATTGCACCGGGAATAGAAAATAGAATCATTCAAGGACACGAGAAACATGTCTGTTTTTGTTCACCAGGAAATGTACCCTACTTTTTGTTAAGTTCTAGTAGCCTAAAAATGCTATTGATTCTGAGTGACTAAGAATTTAATCCCCTATTACAGATGCCCCCGGATAGCAAGTGTGAATACATTTAGAAGGGGCACAGTTTGATGAATTGGATTGAAGCACTTGTGGTCTTTTCTTTCTGGTCAAGAATGAGAATGAAAAAATTTGCATGTTTCTTTTAAAACTTGTCATTCCTATCTACCTCATTGTGGAAGTGTGGTGTCACGGCCTTTCATGCAGGGTGGAAAAGATGAGGTTATCTTTTAAGCATTGTAGGTATCGGACAAAAAGAGTATGGGGAACCATACACCACAAGACTTGGTCTTTTTTGCAAGGGAATCGAAGAGCTAAAGATAAGTATGCATCACTGCAATAAATAAATTCCTGGTTTCACAGCTGTCAAGCGTCTAAAAGCTCTTTCTCTAGTGCACTATTGTTATCCTCTCCCCTTCACCATGTTAGCCTAGTCACTGAAATTCCCCTGTATTTCGGAAAAGATGCTTAATAATCTCTTTGTGTATTTATCGAATGCAATACAGACAACCTTTTAAAATGTAGACATCGAAAAACTTCACCATTTCCAGAATTTTCGAAGTTCAGTTTTTATGTTCATTATAACCAAAGTCATGTTCACTAAAATTGAAAAATGCTATGCACATTTCTAATGTAAGTGAATTGGGACTAACAATTTGCATTCAAGATAATCGGTGTTGACTGTAGTTAGGTAATGATCCGACCACGATCACGTACCTCCTTCAAGACAGGGGCGTAGCCAGGGGGGGGGGGGGGATATCGGGATATATCCCCTCCCTGAAATTTTTTGATTAGTCATGAAATTCTGTCTATTTATACACATATAAGTTCATATCCCCCCCCGAAAAATTTTCCTGGCTACGCGCCTGCCTCAAGAATTATGCCAAAAGTCGTCAAGCTTGACGAGTTACGTAGAGGGTAGAAAAAGACAATCAGTCTGGGAAAAAACATTGTTCTACAGAAGTTTATCGCTGTAGAGAATATTGTTAAATCGAAGGATGATTATCATTATAATATATGGAAGTTTGCTGGGACCGAAAAATTTTATCATTATAGAGAGATTTATTGTATCGAGTATCATTATAGCAAGGTTTTACTGAATTATAAGATTGTTGTAACATCTCGATTTTTGTTTCCAGTTTACTGGAGAGTTTATTTACAGGACTACCCAAAAGAATTTCAATACTCTAATGTCTATGGACATCTTCAATATATTACATATGTAGTCAGTCATTGTTTGGTCCATGCCCAAAATCTCGCCAAATTAGACGATAGTGAGTCATTTGGTCCATGCCCAAAATATCGCCATTTGTCTTCGTCCTTGGTGAGTTTTGATGAAATATGACCAAATTTGGCACCAAAAATTATTTTGCTTTTCATATAACTCTAAAACTTTTACCCATAGAATGTGGAAATTTTGTATTTAGAACTATTGTAACATCTAACTGTGCATCTCTTTTTTTTTTTTTTTTTTTTTCCAATTCCTACTATTAATTCACACCCAGTATATATTTATATATCTTATTCAAATTTTCAGTCATAATAAAATACTTTTTGTGGATTTAAATAGTTTTTTCAAATGTTAATTCATTAATTAAATGTAATTAATTAAATTTAATAAAAAGTAACTAAAATAAAGCTTTTCTTTGTTGAACTAAATAGGAATTGATTTAAAAATTTATTGGACAATCCCAGTCTGATCTAATAGATTTAAGATTATTCTAAGTTATGATATGTTGAAATTTTTTGTTGGTCCCTTGGAATTTGATTTCTAGCGAAATCACTGAATATATATCAATATTAAACTGAACCGTCTTTCTTAAGTTCAAATAGGAGTCACTCATGTACGCTGAGGGGGGGGGGTGTTAAAATTAATAGAAATATTAGTATTTAAACTTTGAATTAATTTTAATTCAAATCTATACTCATTATATTATGAGATTTCCAATCACGCAGACAAATTTTTACCTGCAGATTTAATATTTCGCTGTTCATTTTGAATAATAATAATAATAATTAAAAAAAAAAATTGGGTGACCCCAAAACCATGTCTTTTTTTTTTTTTTTTTTAAATGAAAGGATATCTTCTGGTGGTGATCACAGATATATAGGGGGAAACCTTAAAATAGTCCCGTATAATACGGGATCTTACACATATAAGTCACTTTAATATACATTAAAATAAAACTATTATTATTATTATTGGGAAAAACAGCTTTACGGCCTCAAAGGCGTACCAAATCTACGGGCTCTGATACTATGGGACGAGTATCCCCCTTAAATGGCGGCCTTATTTTTTTAATATACTAATCTTTCTCGTGAAAATGCTTTAAAAGAGAAGACATTACAATTTGTTATTTTTTTTAAATTCTGGTTTTATAAAACTTCACAATAAATTAGAATTACAAAGTTAATGGTACTTTTAGTCTGATCTGTTCACCTAACCAATCGAATCGAAGCGCTTTTGTTTGTTTGTGAACATGCATTTCGGTTTTCTGTGCTTTGGCCGCAAATCCGCTTATAAATCCACGTCAGAAGGACAACACAAGGTTGGGTGCCCATCGTTTACACTAGTTTCGGAGAAAACCACTGAAAACTCGGTTGACAGCCGCGCCATTGGACCCGAACCCAAGTCTTTCACACTTCGACCGTCTAGCATTTTCAGTGACATAACCATTGTGCCATGGTAAAGCTATCAATGCACACATTTTATGTTTTAATAATAATAACAATTGCATTCGGAATGAAATAATCGATTTCTTACAGGTAGTACGGATTGAAATTAATCAAAACTAAAACGTCTGCGCGCACAATCATTACTATCGCGCAGGCCAAACGAAACGATTCAAATTCAAACGTAAACGTACCCACCATGCTTTTGTTTCAAAACATATGACATCATGAATTTGAATAGTCCCGCAGCAAATAGTCCATGGATTGTTTTGCATTAAAAACTAATTGCTCAAAATGAATTTGTTTTTTTTTCAATTAAGAAAAATTATAAAGAAAATTTTATTTATCTTTAATATATAAAACTACTTAGTACTAACATTTATTCTCGCACATAAATATTTGTTGTTTTTCTTTGACCATCGAATGGTGTTGAGATTAGCAGGATCGCGTCAATTCTGGATTAGGATTGTGCATTGTGGGAATTAGCCAAGATGGCGTCGCCCATACTGAAGTGGAAGCGGGTGACAAATACAACAGGACAAGCCCCCAGACCTCGACATGGGCATCGAGCTGTTGCAATTAAAGATCTTATGATTATCTTTGGCGGGGGCAATGAAGGAATTGTTGATGAACTTCATGTATACAACACAAGTAAGTGAAAACAAACCTTTACATTTGCCGCTGGGTACTCTGTTGTAACGAAAATACGCTGATAATGTCTAACTCCTTCAATATCTGAATGAAATCTTGGTGCTAACTAAGTAAAATAACACGCATATTAATAAAACATTCTTCAATATATAACTGAAATGTAAAATATTGATGAATTTCTAATTTTTAATGTTGTGTTCATCCAAGATGGCGGCGCCCGTGAGTGCGTCGTGACAAATAATAACAAACATTCAGTTAAGCTTTTTACTGCCTGTTTAGGATTACAAAAGAGCATCGGAGTGTTTTCAGATACTGTGTACCTATTTATGACTATTCAATTGCATGTGTATTTTCATTTTCAGTATGAATGTACTGTAGACAGTTATGTTCGTTTATGGATTGTCATTTGGATCTCAGTTGGCCGCCATACTCTCAAAGCAGGCTGTGTAGAGAGTAAGGTGGCGTGCAGAAATCGCGGGCAGTGATGATCAATTAAATAATAATTTTCTGATTAGAGACATGAAATTTTATTCTTAAATGTTTCTTTAAATTTGCGTACCAATATGGGACATCAGAGTCCCCAGAAATTTCATACATTTGTTCTGTTTTATAGTTTTCAGTTTATAAATTCATTCATACTTATATAGTTTATAACTTTCCTTTTTTTGAAAAAGCACCCATTTTATAACTTATTTAATACATGATTAGTTTTATCTTGAAAATAATATGCTAAACAAATGCAAAGAGTTGTATGTTACATACTGTAAATGTTTGAAAAATATACAGGCAAATTTTGTATTATTCAGTATATCAATGATAATCTTTGAATACTGAAAATTTTGATTATTGTATTTTAAAATGTGATATTTCATCTTTGTTCTGAAATAATAGAAAAAAATGAGTATTTGCAACCAATATTGATTTCATTCTTTGCAGTTTTATTCATATATATCAATAAACATTTCAGTACTTGCATATTTTACAGTTGGTTATTCTCGCCAACAATTTTATGCCTAAGGGTTGCAATGAACTGTATTGCAACAATTAATCTGACATTCCACACGCACACGAAATCGCTCTACACGACCAACTGTAAAATACGTAAGTACCAAAATTGATCATTATGGTTGCTATTAGTTCTCTTGATATTTGGCACACCTTCAATATACATCCTACCTAGATTTTTGGCTTTTTTTTTTTTTTTTTTTTCTTTTTGTGTGTGTGTGTGCCAAAAAAGCCATTTTCGACTGTACCAATAAAAAAGAAAGAAAGAAATGGCCTCAAAATCTCGTTTCCAAACATGTTTTACAACAGAAAAATTTTTGCAAAATTGCATTTCCAAAGAATTCAGGGTTAAGAATGTAAACAACATGAATTTCAAAAATTTTAACACACACTTGATTTTTACGTAAAGGGTGGGGCTTTGCCCCCCCTCTGTCAACAACAAGAAACAATCAAAACATTGAAGAAAACATATTTAAAAAGATTCAAACCAGAATTTAGCAAAAATTTAGAAAAGGGACAAATATTTTGTGAAGTCATTTGGCTATGGAAGCTTTGCACAGTTACCAGAGTGAGTCACAAGGAGTCTGCTTCATGTATCACTCCACAGTATGTAATAAAACGCAAAAAATCCATAAAGAACTCCTGTCCCCCATAAAAAATCCACAAATAACTCCTGGTTTACAAACAAAATTACTCATTCATAGGCGGCTGGTACGGGGGTCGTGACTGCCACCTACTTCCAAAAGTAAAGGGGCCTCGCCCCCCCAATTTTCATAGTTCAAAAGTAAAAAATCCCGTCAAGAACGTTAAATTTCCTGCATTTAACGGCTTTTCGGCGAGAGAAATTCGATGCGTTTTCTCTAAAACAAGTCACAGTAATTGTGATGGGAAGAACATAGATCTTGACAATAGCAGCAATGCGCATTCCTTTTCCTTTTTTGGATAAAAGGAGGGAAAATTATTCTTTATCTCCTCCAACTGTCAGGGTGTCTTCATTCCCATAAAAACGGAGTATAGCCTTCTAGGAATTCCCCCCTCTCCCCCCCCCCCCTACAGATGTGTTACTTTAAAATTTTGTCATTGCTAGCTTACTGTATTCTGGAATAGATACAATAGACTGTCTTCGGATTATCAAAACAGTAATCTTCTCACGCTACTTAAAAAGGCAAGTTACATGGGGAAAGGGCGGACAAGCCATTTTCTGCCGTTTCGATGGGAACCAACAGCTATGAGATTCTCTTTGGGAGCTAAACAGTTAAACTGCCCACCCATGAATACAATTCATGGAAGGGATAATAAACGGCTTTCTACAGTATCTTCTAAGATTACATTTAAGAAAAAGAAAGCATATTTATCTGAATATTTAGAAAGTTATTTAATTGTAGGAGATTGTATGCAAGTGTATGTGTGTGTGTGGGGGGGGAGCCAATTAGAAATTTTCCGAAAGGAACTGTATATTCTAGAATCGGCCCTGCCCAGATGTAAGGATCTCGTGAACATTTCATTCCCATATGCTAATTCGAAGCAGTAGGTTGACTGTGCGCGTGCTGCCTAAGTTTTTCTGATTCATGATCTTTCTTTGTTCCATATTCATATTTGTTTTCGAAATGTTTAAAGCAAAGTGGCTTAAAACACAACCGACCATCACTTCATGTTTCCGTAAGATTCCAGTTGCGGAAAATGCAGATCAAAATATGCTTAGCAATTTAAAAGAAAATGAAAAATGTGATGGTTTAAGCTTCAAGGAAACACAGGCTGGTCATTTACCAACATCAAGTCTCAGTGCAAATAACTTGAATTCAGAACTGAAGATAATGAGACACTTTAACTTCGGATCATCATAAATACAGGGCTCCCAGTCGTCCTATATATCCTATATTTCCTATATATATTTTAAAATCGCCAAAAGCGTCCTATATTGTCCTATATTTTACATAAATCCTATATTGTCTTATATTCAGTCTGATTTACTTTTTTTTTTTTGTACGTTTGAAAAAGGAAATACGGCAAACGAGCTGCAGCAAAGTGTTTGTATACGTTGCTGAGTAACGGGACTTACACAGCCAATCAGAGCCTCTGTTGGTTGCTGGTAGGGAGAAATGTGGATCGTTCCTCCCACTCTTTCCTTCTCGCGATGACGTCAGTGCAGTCTGTACTCATTAGATTATGTTTTGGAGAATGTTTGGGCAACTTTAGGCTGCAGTTTTGCAGCAGTGGCAGTGCGTTAGTGTTAGCTTACTTTGTTCTTGAACTTACGCGCGTGTCGCAAATATACTTTTCCATGCGGTGTGTGTGTAATAATAGCAGAATTATTTTTTATGTATGTTTGATGAGTAGCTAATTACTATTTAAAAAAAAAAAAAATGCCGAATCGTGCTACTAAATTTCATGAAGATTGGTTATCTGATATGGATAAAAGTGGAACTAAGATTGGTAAAATCATACAAGCCGGTGCCCACCCCATGTAAACATGGCGACAGTCGCTGGAGCTTGGCGACCGCCAAGCTCCAGCGACTGTCGCCATGTTTACTAGTCATTCTAGGCAACCAGTGGTCCGTTTTTAACTAAAAAAACACCAGTGGATTCAGCAACCTAGTTGTACAGCTATCTAAACTAGGCAACCAGTGGTCTGTTTTTAACTAAAAAAACCTCAGTGGATTCAGCAACCTAGTTGTACAGCTATCTAAACTAGGCAACCAGTGGTCCGTTTTTAACTAAAAAAACCTCAGTGGATTCAGCAACCTAGCTGTACAGCTATCTAAACTAGGCAACCAGTGGCCCGTTTTTAACTAAAAAAACCTCAGTGGATTCAGCAACCTAGCTGTACAGCTATCTAAACTAGGCAACCAGTGGCCCGTTTTTAACTAAAAAAACCTTAGTGGATTCAGCAACCTAGCTGTACAGCTATCTAAACTAGGCAACCAGTGGCCCGTTTTTAACTAAAAAAACCTCAGTGGATTCAGCAACCTAGTTGTACAGCTATGTAAACTACGCAACCAGTGGACCGTTTTTAACTAAAAAAAAAACAACAACAGTGAACTAAGCAACCTAGTTGTACAGCTAATGTAAACTGGGCAAACACTGGCCCGTTTTCAACTCAAAAAAACATCGGTGGATTAAACAACCTAGTTGTACACCTCTTATAAAGTCAGTATGATTAGAATAGCACGTAAATAGCACTTACGAAAACATAAACACTTCAAATATCAATTTAAAATTCACATTAAAAACCTTAAACATCGAAAGATTCGTTAAAAAAGAACACTTACCTCTATTTTTTTGGTAAATAACCGCTCAGAAATGTCCCCAACACCCACCGGCTTATAACGTACTATATTTCTAACAAACACCCACAAATTCTTTTCTTATATTAACATAACACATTTCATTCCCTTCCATCAATAACGCAAACAATTTCAAATTCCCAAACCTGACGAAACACGTATTCTTTATGGTTGCCAGTCACAACTACCACCGGCAGTTGGCAGTGCATCGCTCACTCTCGCGTCAGATTGTTCGCCAATGATTTGTAAACAAACCATTGACATGTAAACAAGGCACCGTATACGGAATATAGTCCCTAAGATTATTACATGGTGTACCAAAGGAAAAGATGATTATTCTGCATATTGTACGTTTTGTAATGCGACTGTGAATGTTGATAACGGTGGAAAGGCTCAGTTGCTGCAGCATTCAAATACTTCAAAACATAAAACAGTAGATGCTGCTCGCAAAGATTCTTCTCAATCTCGATTCGTAAACACTGTGGGGAGTGATGCTGCTTGTAAATAGCTATTCACAAAAATGAATAAATTCAGCAAATTTCAGATTCTCTCTTGTTTGTACAGTTTAAACTTCACTGGAAAAATCTTCCTTTTCTTCGGGAAGTCCTTCCCCCCCCCGATCTTCCTATTTTTTTAAGGCAAGATAGGTTATCAGCTCTGGTGTCTAGTTAAATGTAGTCTGTTGATGATACTTTTCAGTGAAGTAGTAAAGTATTACTATTTGATCGTCAGTAAATAAATGACTAGCGATTTTCAAATTTCCATGATTCAAACATCCCTTGGTCTGAAGCTAGAGGGAATGTATTGTATAAGTTGTAGTTTTTACGAAGATTAATCTGAGAACTGTTGTAGGAATGTTTACCTTGTTTAAAATCTTGTGTCTCTGACCTGATATTATGTTATGGTTATAAAAATGAGTGCAGGGTTAGGATTTTTTAGGTCACCCTTTATTTTATGCTGACATACTAATATTCTGTACATCCTGAATCTATATTTTTAATAAGTGGTCTCATTAAAAATTTTTAATGTTTTAAATTCAGTAAAACCTGGTAGTCAAAACATTTATTATTTTTTTCTTTTATAGCTACTAATCAGTGGTTTGTGCCTCCTGTCAAAGGGGATATACCACCTGGTTGTGCTGCATATGGCTTTGTGTGTGAAAATACCAGACTCCTTGTGTTTGGTGGTATGGTTGAATATGGAAAGTATTCAAATGAGTTGTATGAACTCCAAGCTAGTAAATGGGAATGGAAAAGATTAAAGCCAAAATCTCTAAGAGGCCAGCAGCAACCTTGTCCAAGGTTGGGTCACAGTTTTACTCTAATTGGAAACAAGGTGTATTTGTTTGGAGGGCTTGCCAATGACAGTGATGATCCAAAAAATAACATACCTAGGTAAGTGCACAAATGTGTATTGTGTAATGCATATGTTCTATCCAGGGTTGGGCAATTTTCCAATAACTCTGTGGCAAATTGGTACTTTTCTAAATTGAACGAAAGGCATTTTGTGAGGTTAAAGATATTTTGCCTGGTAAAAGGTACTTTGTTGTGTCAAAAATACCTTTTTGTTAAGATAGTGGCAAAAACTGGTGGGGGGTACCAAAATCTCAAATATTAGATTAATCGTATTTAGTGGGTGATAATTATTAAATATCTCACACATATTATAAGGTATATGTAACTGTATATTATTGTGTGATGATATGATGAATTATTGAATGACTTGATGAATTATTGTGTTTGTATATCTTATTTTAATTAAAAGTTTTAGCTAATGAAACTGTATTGCAGCCTTTCTTCCATAGATCAGGGTTCGCGTTTACTCAGATTTCTGAGTCATTTACCCAAATTTTGTTGACTGTGATGCAAAAAAGTATGCACATAATGGGTTTTGCATATGCAAAAACCCATATCTCTCAAGATAATGGGCTTTTGTGACCCACTTTTATCAGACATCAGTGCGATCCCTGATAGATGTTGAACTCCATTATAGTATCATTTGGGACACTGGATTATGATCTTGTAACAGATGAAAGTAGTTTATTTTAAAAAAAAGAGGGGTTTTTAATAAATGAGAGATGTTATTTGGGTAGTACAATATTCCCTCGGATATCGCACATTTGGATATATCGTGGTTTTTGTATGTCTCCCATTTCTTTTTTTTTTTTTTTTTTTGAGAAGCATACAGTCAGGGCCCGTTTATTGGCAGGGCAACCGGGGCATTTGCCCTGGGCCCACCAATTTCAAGGGCCCAAAAATGTCGTATTTTTCAACAAATTTATGTTTGATAAAAAAAATTCATTTGTTAAAAAATTTATATTCTTTAAAAAATTAACTTAAAAGTCACTCGACATTATCCTGCAAATGTACATTTAAAAATTTCTGTTTATGCAAGCATGTACTGTAATATCTGGTGACGTTTAATATTAACCTTACCGTGAATGAAACTGGGTTGCTTTAACTCCCTATTAACTTCAGCTAGGCAATGATAACAAGTATTGATATGCAGAAGTGACAGTATTTTGAAGCCCTCCTATAATGTTAGGCAAGTTTTGCATTTCCTTTCATAAATACATGCTATTTATGTATACAAAAATCCTTTAATATTTATTGCTATGTACAATAGACACCGGTTATAACGTACTCTCACGAGACCTAAAAAATTAGTACGTTATAGCCGAAGTACGTTATAAAAAGTACCGCAGTAAGATTTAATATTACATTAAAAAGAAGTGGGCTCATAATTTCATTCTAAAATGTGTTTTAAACAGGTCTGATTTTTAAAAATTTAAATTAGAGAGAAAATTCTTTATTACTTACAATTTTTATTGAGATAAATAATCTGTAATTTTCTCTTGTTTTAAATGGGCAGATGCTACTTTAAAAATACTGTTTTGGATATCCATAATAGACTTTTGTAGAGTCTCAGCATCATCACTGCGGCATTCAAAAAATAGTGATAATGTTTTTGCAGCATTTAATGCGTCGGGTATGCGTGGTATAGTCTCCTCTGTTTCTTCTTTACTATTATCAGAATCATAACAGATAGGGCTTTTCAGGAGGCATTTACATTGATGAATGACAAATAAAAAACATGGTCTTGTTCTTAGCCCTACCTAGCAGGCGAAAAAGATAAGATCGCTCCCTTCATTCATACACTATTCATCTCGCTAGAGAATCTGAAAACTGACAATGAGCATTTTTGAAGGTACTGAAATTTCCGAGAACAAGAAAATAAAATTCTCAAGGAAATCAAAATTTTATTTTTGGATTTGGTATAAAAAGTACGTTATAGCCGTAGTATGTACTTTTGTTAAGTACGTTTTATGCGAAGTTAAATAACATTATAAATATAGGACTTCAATCGGGACCTAGCTTCTAGGTACGTTATAACCGATAGTACGTTATATCCCAGGTCCGTTATAACCGGTGCGCACTGTATTTATATTTAGTGTTTAAACAAACTGTATATTTAAGTAGCTATATGTATCTAAAATAACTTAGATGCATAATACTGTTTTCATGCAATTTCCCGTAAAATATGTATGGTCTGGTGCAAAGGCCCAAAAATTTGTGTTTGCCCTGGGCCCAATATTGTGATGATCAGGCCCTGCATACAGTACATTTAAAAAATACATCTCCAATCACATAAGTGAGGTACAATTAATAAATTTTCCCCCTGAAAAGCAAGTTATGATAGAAAAATTAATTTTTTCAGCAGGAAATAAAATGTGTATTTGTGCATAATTTTAAAGAATGCTAAGTAAACTTCTTTTTTTATACTTTAAATGATTATCTTTTATTATAGTACTTATACTATTAATTTTATTATATATTACAAGCATGCGTTCATAAAAGTAAAGTTTTATCACATCCTAGGCTCAAAATTAGTGGTCGTTAGCCATATTTTACAACTGTAAGTTCTGTTTTGACGACCAAGATTTCAGTCAGCCATCATTTTTTAAGCCTAATTTATTTTCTGCTATTGCACCACTACCCACTCAGCTGAAAAGGGTGCCCTGTGGCCCTTTTAGTGCTTTTTTTGTGCTGGGCAGCCTTTCCTCCTGACTATTAGAGATGAGTTCGGGCTCATTTTTTGAAGCCCGAGCCCAAGAACTTTTAATCCAAGCCCGCCCGAGCCCGAGCAATATTATTTAAGTCGGAGCCCGAGCCCGCCAGAGCCCGAAATTTCAACTGAAGATAAATAAAATTCAGTTACTTCATTGATAGAATACGATAAATTTTGCCGTTTGTGCAAATTAAATACAAATATATAGTTACAAACTCTTAATGCACTTTCTAATTCTTTATTTCCATGTTTATCAAATAATAACAATAATGCTTCAATTTTTATTAAAAATTCCGTTGAGTACTCACATCAGTGTTAAACATTCGTATGTACTTAGATATATTTGATACACAAAAAACCAAGTTATAAATCTTGAATAGTGACATAAAAAAAATGTTATATTTAAAACACGTCCAGAAAAGAGACTTTGCATAAGAAATTTGAATATTTGCATAGAATTGCATAAGAATATACTATTGCACAAGAATTTAGTTGATAGGAACAAAATTACTTTAAAAAATATTTTATGATACGATGTGAATATATAGATTTAACTAAGATAGACCAGTAAAGAATGAGGCCAAAATTTTGAATTAACAGCATTTTAACACATATACGCAAATGAAATAGCACAACTTACCATTTAGTAAATTATGTAAAAAAGCTAGCCTTTTACCCACCCATTATTTCGTTGCAAGTCCTAGCATCCCATCAGTACGTTTATTTTCCCGATGAATCGCTTTTTAAAATCCGTTTCAAGGACTATGCTCAACAAAGGAGAAATTTTTCATGAGCCCGAACGCAATCGTGAATTACAGGGCCCGGTTCGGGCTCGGGCTGAGCCCGTCTCATCTCTACTGACTATCTGTTTGACATTTTTATTCTTATTTATCAGCAATCGCCATTTTTTTTTTTCTCTCCTGCAGGGATAAATAAGACAAAAAATGGAATTTTGAGTCTGTTTTGTGGTCTTGTCACAAAAATTAAATGGTTCAAGTGCACCCCTTCAGAAAAATATGATTGATTTCAAAGGCCTCTTCATAAAAATATGATCTATTATAACGACCCTTTCATAAAACTATGTAAATGAAATCAAACTTTTCCTATAAATGTAATTGATTTAAATGTCTTTTGCGATTATTTTATCTTTTTAAATCTTATCTTTTCTTTTATTTATGCTGAGTTGACCTTGTGCTCTTAAGCAAGGTGTTCCTATTTTGCCCAGGGTGAAAAAAACCATTCCAGACCAAGGCATGAAATTCATTTTTTCATTGGAGGGGGTCTTCCTATCAACATTTATGAATAGAGGGGAGTTGAAATTTTTGGGAGGGAGGGGGAAAAAAAAAATCAAAAACCACTCTAAATCATTAAGAGCACAAACATGATAAAATAATACTGATGGAATACAAGTCAAACATTCAAGATAACTATGAGAATATTTATTTTCATCGAAAGAAAGCAAAAGATCGTTTACATACGCCTCTTTTTCATATTTAGCCAAATTTTGTGGCAACTTAACAATTGAGTTTCATTTAGTTTTTCTGGTCCCAATTCTGCAATTCTCAGTAAAATGTCTAGGTTTTTATTGTTCAGTGAGTTTCGGAACTTTGATTTAATTCTGTTTTAGGTACTAAAGCCCCTTTCACAAGGAAC
Organism: Cheiracanthium punctorium; assembly: GCA_038373885.1. Taxonomy (NCBI): domain Eukaryota; kingdom Metazoa; phylum Arthropoda; class Arachnida; order Araneae; family Cheiracanthiidae; genus Cheiracanthium; species Cheiracanthium punctorium. The sequence goes on from JAWZYV010011752.1 coordinate 179,012, forward strand.
ACTTGTAACGGGCAGCACAAGAGCAATTTTTATAATCATTGCAATTATTGGAAATGTTTCACTATATTCCCTTAAGAATTTTTCTGAAAACTTTCCAAAATCTGACAAGTTTTCATTTTTTGCCACCTTTTTGTATAAGGTATACTCTGCCATTGCAGTGTCAATTTCCACTTCTGGACAAAATTGTTTGACTATATCTTGAATTAAAGTATTGCCAAAATCTGTTTTTGCTCCATTTGCATTGATTGCAGCAGGTTCAATGCACTGAAATTTCAAACACATATCGAGAGTTTCAGGAGGAAATCTTCGATCCATTTCTTCTATTAAGTTTCCGATATAAGTGGACTTCAAGTTATCTATTCCTAATTTTTGATTATTGCAGGAATCAGTGAGTTTATTTTTACGAAATATATTTCCCTGTAGTTCAGAAAATTTTTTTTCCTCGTTTGGACCACGTGTCACTTGCAGCTCTTCTAAGCTTTCTTTCGTAGATTTAATCATATTGGTGACACTAGAAAGCACCAAATTTTCACTTTGTAAAAATTTGGATAGTATTGTAAATGGTTGGAGTATATCCATCATGATGTGAATGAGAGCTACAAAAGAAAATTCAGAAACTAACTTGAGAATTCCTTTTGCTTTTGCAGCATCCCCTGTTTTTAGACTAGCATCATGTTCCAGTGCAGCTCTCAATGAGTCAAGGGTTCTGAAAACGACTGATACACAAGGCCCCATTTATAAGCCTTTTGTATTTAGATTTCTTAAGCTACATTCTGAGTTTTAGAAGCAACAAGTTCATCCGAAAATCAGGGAAATTATCAGAAACTGGAAATGTCATTGCAAAAAGTAAATTTTCTGAAAATTTTGGGAATTTTTCAGGGCGGGAGGCTGCCGCATCGGCAATCGTTTTCGGTGGGATTTTTAAATTTCGGGCGCGAATCCCGTCATCCCGCCCTGAAATTCAAGCCCTGCAGACAAAATATCACGTTGTTCACTTTTATTCAGTTTAAATTTGTGAACTAGAAACACTCAGTGATTAAATATTTTAGTTGTTTTTATCGATTTGTAAGGGGAAAAAAAAAACAGACTATTGTTTCTTCCTCTACATACATACATACTTATAGTATATGAAAACGTAAAGATATGAACTGATTCTAGACTATGACAATTCTGACTTGTCTGTTTTATCAGTTTTTTCTAGAAATGTTGCTATTGAAGGCTGTCTTGTACATTCAGACTGAGTATATGATGAGGATGGAATAAGGCTGCAGCTTGTTAAACTGGATGCATCATCAAAATCTTGTTCACACTTTCATCTTTTGGAACATTTTTCAAAATGGTTTCTTGTTCTACATGCTATAGCACTAATGCTACTAGAGCACTCTTTACAGCACATTCCAACAATTTTATCATTTTTAGTTATTTCTACAGAAAACCTTCTTATTGGATCTTTTTTTCTACCGCATTTATCTGGAACAGTACTCATTTTTTGCTTTTTCTCTGTGTGTATGTGTGTGTGTGTGTGGGGGGGGGGGACAGATCCGACAGTTTAAGTATACTAAAACACGCAACTCCTACTGATGAAACTCACTATGACTTAAAGAAGAACATTTTTTTTTTTCTACACTTAACTGATACTGAATGAAGCATTTGACTGTACTGCTGATGCAGCTCAGTATGACTGAAAAAAGAGCAGAGAGGATCAAATTTTTTAGTTATTGTTCCCATTTTCAGTGTTGGTTTATGTTCTCATTCAGTCTCAGAGAAAACTTATTGTGACTGTAGTAGCACAGAATTGGCTTTTAAATGAAGTAAATTTTAAGTTAATTTTCCTGTTTTAGTTTTGGTTCAGAATTTTAGTATTTATTTCGGTTTTTGATGGTGATTTAGGTTTTATAAGCAGAACTGATTTTAATATGCATCAAATGACAGTTTTTTAAATGAAGGAATTTTTATGTTCAACAAAGGTTTTAGAAATATTTAGGGATGCAACGGATATCCAGCAAACATACTGCATCCGTCGAATGTGCCGGATGTTTGGCAGTAGCCTGATATTACAAATATCTGGCAGTACATCCGGCCTAAAATTATATACAGAGAAATAACATAAATAAACATAATAAATGAATAAATTTTGTAAACTGCTTTAGTTAAAAATGCAAAAAAACAAAGTATTGTGAAAATATTTTCCTTTCAATATTTTTCAGAATGTATTTTTATCATGTATAGAAAATGGCGGGGAAAAAAAGTACTTCTATGTTTTTTTAAGATTAGAGTGAATTATTACTGGAAGAAATTATTGTACAAAACAGTTTTTCAATCTTTGTAAGAATTCAGTTTGCGTCCCCCCCCCCCCCCCCCACATCAATTGCCCTGCTTATGAGAATAGTGTACTTGCTGTAGTACTACTGGCAGGTCAGATAAAAAAATGTTATGAAACATTGAAAAGCCTGAAAATCAGACAAAAGTCTGAAGAATCACATCCCTTCTTTGTTCTGAAATTCAACTGAATATGTAACAATATTTGGTCACAACTATTCAGCAGAATATCTGTTCAGTATTTGGTTTACCGAATATTCATCAAAACAGCCGAATATTTGTTACATCCCAACTGAATTCATGGAAACAACAGGGTTTCTACAGACCTGGAAAGTCTGGGAAATGAGTTTTGGTCAGGGATTTGGGAAAAAAGTCAGGGAAATTAGCAGAAATTGAAGAAAGGTCAGGGAAATGCAAGAAAAATTGAATTTTGTGCTAAAATCAAGAAAATATTTGCTGTTTGAACCTAAGTATAGAAATTGTTTTATTTTCATTTGCTCATTCAACCTTATAAATAATTTTAAAATGTGTTCTTTATGAGCATATCTTGTGCAGTTGAAATATGCTTAATTTTATCCTAAATTATTATCAAACATGGTTTTTGTTGGAATCCAGTGATGTCAAATAAGATTCTTGTATATATTAATTTATTATTTGTAAAAAAAGGGGCAAAATATATGCAAAATTATTAATTAAAGGATGTAATGTTAAAAATAGAAACACAAAATTCGGGAAAGCACGCTAGATAAAGTCAGGGAAGAGTGTTATAGAAGTCAGGGAAGCAAAAGCTGTGAAATCTGTAGAAACCCTGAACAATCCCAAAAGGATTTCTGATTTTTGAATTAAATGATTTCAAACTAATGAGAAAATTTAAAGGAAAAAATAATAGCTCAATGATCTAAGAAGACAAAAAAGAACAAAACATACTGCGGACGGATATCCGGCTGAAAGTTTGGCTGGATATTTGGTATCCAGTATCTGGCCAAATTGATATCCGTTGCATCACTAGGAATATTATTAATATCAAAGTACAATTGTGAAAATGCTTACTATTTCTCGATACTATATTATTTTATGGCAGGGGTGGTAAACATTTATGGATCAACATGCCAATTTTTTCTAAAGAAACATTTAATGAGGCCATAGATGTACTGTCAAATAATTTTGATTTAGTCTTAATTTGATTCTGATACTTCATAGTGATTCTTTTTTTTTTTTTTTCAAACCATTTTGATCAGTGGCGTGGCCAAAATATCTTGTCGCTTGCCATTGGTTCGCCACCCCTGTTCTATAGTACATAGAAATTAAAGTCTATAAAGACAAAAGTGAAATTTTTTTATTTTATGTTTTTTAATAAAAATTTTAAAGTTTCTACTATATCATAAAAGAACCCTTTTTTCATGTGCGATGTAATTAAGTTAATTGTTTAACAACTAACTTATTACTAGTATTTTTTTGTTAAGTTTAATTTTTTAGCAAGTATTCCATAAAATTAATGGCTTTACTACTGTATAGTTTATCTTTTCTTTGGGAATCTATTGGGTTATATATGATTCATATGTGATGACTTAATGAGTAATTAAAAAAATATATTCTATTTTTGTTAAAATGCTACATTAATATTTTTGTTAAAATGTAGGGACACAGTTTCTTTTTTTGCATAACAAAACATGCATCATAACAATACTCTATTCAATCATTTTTATTTTGTCCAGTTTTGTCCATTTCTTCCAATTTCGTCCAGCACCCCAAAATTTTTTTCAAAAATGTGAACAAAATGCTGGGATGTTTGGTTTCAGTCTGATTGGCTCAGTGAAATGCTTTTTTTTTTTTTTTTTTTTTTTGAGAGTTAGAGAGAAAAAATGAAATTTCAAAAGTTGTCTAAACACTCTTGTGTAGATTTCATCGTTGTATTCTCATACACACGCATCAATAATTACATTTGATAAATACTTAGATGCAAATCATTAACAACCATAATTCCAAGATACCAGTTCTGTTTACACAGATTTTGTTCTTCTTGATGTTATCAACTATTTAGGATTTTTTTCCCATTATGTGCACCCCAGCCAAATTTGCCTATATTTTTTTTTTTTTTTTGTCGCCAATTAGCTGCATTGTTTTTTTTTTTTTTTTTTTTTTGTGCCAAATACCTATGGGATTTTTTTTTTTTTTTTTTTTTGCGTTAAGCATTTTCAATGCCTTCAAAACAAACATTTTAATGCAAAATACAAAGTTATAAATAAAATAAAAAAAACAGGCTCACCATTGCATATGACAAAATTCAATGGATGTTAAATCCTTACATCAACAATAAATAAAACATATTACTGTTCTAAAATTAAAACAATTAGCTTTTTCTTGCATATTGTACTGATGTCAATTCTTCACACGAACAAATATAACTTTATGCTGTTTTAAAACTTATTCATTGAATTTCAAACCTTTTACCGCTCTAAATTCCAACATTTCTTTTACGGTTCATGTTTCACTGCAAAACACTCCCATTAGTGAAAATGCACAATTTCAAAACATACTTGGCTTTGAAATTTGGCTCTATCTGGCTGAATTGCTGGATCGTTATTTAGCCATTAGATAGCATGATAGCTGACACTTGTTTTATCAGGATTATAGTGCATCCATAGGATAAATGTTCCCATTAGCGATAACAATCTAAGTTAAATTTAGAAAAGTCAACACTTGGAAACATGCAATTGTGTTTTCAGTAGATGGCCACGATTGAAGAGTGTTTTGAAGACAAAGGCAACTGAGGAGACATCAACTTTTATTTATCATAAATGTAACATAGTAAAAATACCACCGACTAGTAATTAATTAAAAAGCCTTAAAATCTCCATAAAATAGTAAAAACATGCACCATTAGCACTTTCGACAGCTTAGTCCGCTGTCATCATGAGAACTGAGCCGTTTGGCCCGCTCATCGCTTCTTCACCAAGGCTTGCCATGACTGCTCGATCTGCGCATGCGCCATGTCGTTGACAGCTCCTTCTTGTGTCATTATTTCCAATGCTTCCCTTCTTAAGCCATAATTGTGATTATTGTAATTAGCTATTTTCTTGTTTAATTAATTACTAAGGTATTTCCGTGTTTAAATTTTAACTAAGTACCACCGACTATTTAACTTCGTACATACTGGCAAAAACCTTCTTTAAAAACTATTTAAATATCATTAGCTCAAAACTTGCTGCTTCATTTGACAAACTGCTTTACATATTGACCAGAAAAAACTTACGAAAAAAACTAAAAGTTCAATGCAACAGGATCAACCTGCGAGGTTTGTACTTAAAAATAACTTTAGCTAACTTTCACTTTACTTGAAATGGGTTAAAAAGGAACGTTATTTAGCTTTGATAAAAACATACTATCATTCAAAGGTTAAGTTAATTAAAACATATTTGGATGGCTGTAAAAAAACTATCTTAAATTAAAGAGCATTCTACTCTCTCTAACGGCTACATTGCCTCTACTGCTTGCTTACCTGCTGTTTCTGCACCGATGGCGGCAAAAACCCCTCCTTTTATTTCCGATCGTCAGTGGTGCATCTCATTACTGAGTTGTTTCCCGGCTTCTCATCTGATCGACGTTTGTTGGGCTTCTAGAGCACGCCTGTGATTGGACAATCGACTTTTAGCAGCTCCCCCTGGGCGATGCTTACTACATCAACCAACCACTATATTATTTCAAGATGGTGGTTGTTTACAAACGGGAGATTTGTACCGTGCGTCTTAATCAAACGCTGACGCAAGTAAAAAGTTATAAAAGGGTTTAGATTTGATAAATGTTATTCTTTTACAATTATTTAAACTTATAAGTAATTTATTTACGTTATGGAATTTATTAAAATAGCTTTAAGCTATTTAAAACTTTATTTAAACCTTCTTTTATTGCAGCCCTTAAAGATGGATAACTTCATAATTTAGGTAAGTTTGAAAAAGTTAAGTAAGCATAAGAGATGGGGAAAACGTTGTTCACAAATAACTATTATTTGGGAACAATAAATAGGCATTCATACTGTACAAAACAATTGCTTCAACACCTCTAACAAAAATTTATTTTATCTTCCTCATTCGTCGGCATTTCCTATAAATTCATATTTAACATATATATATATACAATGCAGCACTGATAATCCGGCATTGGTGGGAATGACGCGGTGCCGGATTACCGATTTTTCCGGATCATAGATATGTTGTAAATTTCCATTAAAACCATCGTCGATCAAGTGCTATTGACCAGTATATTATTTATTAAAGAAAAGTAGTCAAAATATACATACGATCGCTGTATAAACCTCCAAAAAGTACTAAACCACACTGGAACAAATGTAATTTAGTGTTTATTGATAAAATATAATTCAAACTAAAAACTACGAAGCAGAAAAGATCGCTGATTTTGGAACATTTTCATAAAATATAACACAAATAGTAGCTGAAATTTATCTAAATACTAATTTAAAATAAGTATTAAATTATTTTTACAATCTAGTTAGCTTTATCTACATTAAATAAATCGGTTAATTTGACTTGCTTCTTTTTTTTTTTTTTCGGTATTTAATTGGTTGATTATTAGATGTACATTCATTAGTTGACTCTCGGATATAAAATCGTATTTCTCTAAGGCATCTACAAACTGCCGATCAAGAGATATACATTCATCGATCGTCATCTTTTTTGTTGGTGGCGATTCAGGTTCGATATCAGTGCTGGGTCATTTTCAATAAATGCATACAATTCAGAAAGGCATTTTTATAAAAAAATTACTTTTAAAATTCACATTGAAAGTGAAATAGGTGATAAGTATAATGTTAGATGTGTCTGTAAATATAATTAATTAAGCACTTTAGCTTTTGGTATAATTTTTATAAGCTGTTTTTCTCAAAATTGTGGGTCAATTTGTCAAGTCCGTTACCAGACATGTCAATTAACGTCAGATACACCAATAAATAAAAGATATCAAATTCAGTTGAATTATTGAGGTTTTGTGTCCCTTTAACTAGGAACATAATCTTTTAAGACTTTGTTTTTTTTTTTCTAATTTAAACAAACACTAACTTAAGAATTTTGGAAAACTTTTAATAATTTGTACACTTTACTTTCTATTAAAGCTAGAAAAAGTGTCTGAAAATTACTAACCTTTATAGAGATATTGAATAATTATCCAATCTTCAAAATAAATTAAAAAATCCTGGAAAAAAATTATAAATGTGGCAATAAAACTATTAAAAACTAGAAGGTAACAGATTTGACATTGAGTAACAGACTTGACATGGATGATAAAAAAAAGCACAATTTAATAAAATAAGATGCATCGAATTCCACCTTTATTTTACATAAATGGCTTTTACATTATTTCTCAAATATATCAAGAGCCATTGCAAATTCGTAGAAAATGCAATCTCGCTTCATATTTAATTTTGGTAATGGAAGAATTGCTCTTATTTGTGCAAAAGTTACATACAATAAATCATTTTCATCAGGACGAAATAGTTTTTTGTTACAGTCATTGGCTTTTAAACACATCACCTTTACTTCATCTTCATCATCAATCTCGCTCTGAACAATAGCTGCGTATGTGTATTTTGTTTTCTTTCGAGTACCACCAACAAAATCCACAAGAACAAAAGTACCAGGGTGAATTTTATCTGTAGATACCTCTTCTAAAATCATATCTTGATCCATCATTTCTGCAGCTTTGGATAAAATGGTGTCATTCAAATCACTGTCTGAATATAGAGACATTTCATCATCAGAATTAGAAGAACTGCTATAAATTTTTTCCCTTCCCAAAATTTTTGCTTTTTTCAGAACCTTTTTCTTTTCTATTTTTCCTTTACAAAATGAAAATTCCTTTAATTGGAAACAGTCACAAATACCACTTCTTTCGCAAAAGCAACTGACATTTCTAAAAAGAAATGTTCCTTTTTCAACAGTAATTATTTGATGTACTTCAAATGTTCCATGAATTGTAGCAATATTCTTAGGCAATATTTTCTCATTTTTACAATGTCTGTTTCATTAATAAAAAATAGTGTAATAGTTTTTTCTCCATGAAGCTTTTCATAAAGTTCAGTTGCGTTGCTGATGTCTCTTCCATGTGCAACCAATCTGTCTGCAGTTTGTTTAATTGTAGCTCCAATACCATCTGCTACTCCCTTCCCATGTGAGGCTTTGAAAAACGACCAGGTGCCTCTTTGAAATCCAAATTCATACAGCAGATTTCTGAAAAGATAGAAGTTTTTCTTTTGCCTATACTGGGTTGCAGGACCATCCGAAAAAAAATGCAAAACTGAAACATTCGGTGAAACATCTTTAAGAAGATCAAGGACCGGTTTTAGATGTGCCCAAATGGCAGCAGGGCTATGATCATTGCTTGGTGAGATACTGCAGAAGGAAATGGGCTTTTCTTTGCCCCCAATATACATAACCCCAGTGTGTAAAGTTGCTTGGGCTCTTGATGCGCCAAAATGATACATTTGTATTTCTTCTCCTAATTTGCAAGAATAATTTTCCGAGAAATCAATGTGTATTAAGGCTTCATTGGGCAGCAAGTTGTTTTTGCAAGCATTATAAGCTGCAAATTGTTGAGAGATGTTGAAAAGATGCTTTTTGTAATGTTTAATATCTTTCTGAAAATCCTCAATTAACAATGAAATGGGGCCTATAACGTCTTTGCTTTTCAGCGGGTGTTAAAGGCATTCTAGAATATGTTAAAATCAGTATAACCAAGCATCAAGTCAAGTCTGTTACCATAGAGTCAAATCCGTTACCATTAGCATGGTAACAGACTTGACTGGTAACAGATTTGACATTAACAGCAAAATATATTCCAAAACCTACCTGCTAATTAATTACACTAAGAAACAAAGCAAAATCTTTAAAACATTAACTAGCAAATAATATTCAAGCAAAAGAAAATACTAAACTTATATTTTTAACATAAAAAATTAAGTAACAGACTTGATATTGAATAAAAATACTCACCTTTATAAGCAGTTGTTTCCACCACTACACTGTTGCTTTTCAACTGAAAAAAAAAAAAAAAATGGCTACAGGCGAATATTTAACTACCTTGAGTGTTTTTATTGCAAATGTGTTGTCATCTCTTGCTGAAATTGTCAACTTATTTTTCATGAAATTGAAGCTTGGTAACAGACTTGATAAAACATGAGGGACCGAATGTTTTGTAGATTTTCTTAAAAAAGAATTTTTTTTTTTATGAAATAATGTCAGAAATTTAAAATAATAATTATTTACCTCATGAAATGTCCCAATTATTTTCCTTTCATAGTCAAAAATAAAATGAAAAAATATTACTGAATTATAAAATTCAGAAGAGGGACGGCTATTTTTTTCTTTTACTAGATGCGAAAATCTCCATTTTTAAGTTAAAAATATGAAAGTGATTTTTTTTTTTTTTTTTTTTTTGTATTAGAAATATGTTGTGTAGTGTAACAAAGAAATATAATATTTATAGTTCGTTTTAAAACATATGAGTATTTTGTTATTATTATTATTGTGGGACAGTATATGTATGCATATTTTGAAAATGACCCTGCTAATTTCTTCATTTTTTTCATTTAGCACTGATGACACCAATTCTTCATCAGTAAAATGATGAATAACTGGGATGTCGTGATCAACATCAAACCATTCTTCTATCGATTCTTTATTTATAGTGTTTATTTCCGCGCTTTCTATGTTGTTGGCATATTCCACGAGCTCCTCAATTTTCGCCTTCTGAGCAGTTATCTAAAAGCAAAAGTATCTTGGCATTAGGGTTGCCAGTGTTAATGGCATGACGACGAAATTCTCTTACAAAATGGTTATCATACCAATCCATCATAATTTCAGTCGTCATCCATCCACGTTTATTCCCAAGATAATGTACAGGGAATACTTTTACTCCTGCAAAAGCACGAGGCTTTTTACTTTTACCAATTGCGAGAAGTTTATGGGTTCCCGCTGCATTCGAACAAACTAATAAGGTGATTCTATCTTTCAAATCTTTTATTCCACAATGCGATTGTTCGTCTTCGCATGCCAAAGTTGTTTTTGATAAGCATCGCCAAAACAATGCTGTCTCATCCGCATTATATATATTCTCAGGTGATAAATCTTTAACAAATGTTTCAAACTGATCAATAAAATCATCGGCTGATTCATGATCTGCTGAAAATTTTTCTCCTGAAACAACATACATAGATATTCCATGTCGTTTTTTGAATTTTTGGAGCCAGCCCGTGCTATATTCACAATCATTTTCCAGTTTTAATTCGGCATGAAATAAACATGCCTGCTCCATTATCATAGTGCTGGAAATGCTAAGTCCTTCACTTCGGCGTTGTCGGAACCACTGCATCAATATTTTATCAACATCGGGATTAACCGCTAACTTCATTGTTTTCCGTGCAGTCATTCCTTTTTTAGTTTCACTAGAAGCGTAAAATTCCACAATTTTAGCTTTTTGCTTTTTTATATCATACATAGTGGATGATCCAATGCCGAACTCCGTGCAAATTCTTTTTACAGACGTACCTGCATCCAGTTTCTTTAATATATCCACTTTATCAGCGATTGATACACTCTTGTGAGGATGTTTGACACCCTTGGAAGACATTTTTAACACAAATTTAAAGAAAAATGAGATGTATCTAAAGGTTAAAGTAACATAAAAATCACCGTTCAGAATGAGACACGTGGAATAAAAAAAGAATAACCTTCTTATAGTATTACTCTCTGAACAACCTTTCTCCCACTTCCTCGTTCCTGGCACTGCTCGCACAAGAAAACCTGTTTTTACCCACGATGTCAAAAGGGCAGTAAGGGACCGAGGGGTCCTGAAATCCGAAATGCTCAGGAACATGCCCATTCTGGATTTTGGAATTCCACTTATAAAGGTGACCCTCTAACCTTTTATTAAATAAAATAATAATAAATATTAGAGGTCACTCCCCCCAAAGCTGAATTATTCGGAATTTTACACTCTTCAGTCTCTTCACAGCTTCTTAATTACGTCGAAACATACTAATTTCCCCTCTTTTCCCTCCTGCTTTTCAAAGCACTGGGGAATTGATGGTGACAGCAGGGGGGGGGATATCGGGATATCCCCCCCCCCCAAAAAAAAAAAAAAAAAAAAAAAATTTCCTCGCTACGCGCCTGGGTGACAGGATGTCTGGAAACAAGGCAATGTGTCTAAGGAGCCGAAGCCCCATGTTTACGATGAAGTGTAAAAATGCTGTCTCGTTTTAAAAACTCATACATATTAATGTTCTATGAAAGCACTCGCGTTATCTTTGAATTCTTACACTGCACCTTTGACTCCAATTAATTTAAATGTAATAAGCGAACCAAGCTGTTTTTATCTCTGTAGTAGAGAATGCATTGATTCAAATATTTGCGGCAGTAATGGTGATCGGCAAAGAAATGTTAGGGCCGAAATACAAAACAAAAAGAAAAATATTCGGTGAAAAGCGATCTATTGAAGAAAAAAAAATATATATATAGCCATACATCAATCAAAATCAACATTAAAAGTTCCGGATTTTGAGATTCCGGATCCCTTTGAGGGAGGGAAAAAAAAAAACCGAGACTAGTGCCGGATTATGGATGCTGCACTGTATATATTAGACCAACACTCACCTAAACTAAAATAAATATGGCAAAGCACATTAAACCTTGCGGAAGAATACAACAGAATCGCGGAAGGATGCAAAACGGACACAATCGACTTTCGTTTGCGATTCAAACACATGCTTAGGACCTATGCAAGATTAATAAATCAAATAGGTGGACAAAAACAGAACATTGAAAATGTGTTATCCTTTGCTATTCAAACACAAGCTAACTTACTACGGACAAACAAGCAAGGATACCAAAAAAAATCACCATACGATCCAGGATGGGTTACCAGATAAAAACGTTGCCAAGCGTCGTCCTCTACTACTTGGAGAAAATGTATACCAAGTCATTTATTTCCTATACTTTCACGTAAAAAGAAAAAAAGAATCGCCACCAAGTCGATGCATTGCCATATCTGGCTAAACTAGCAACCTTTCTGGAGTGACATCTCTCAAGTTTCGGGCCGGTCGAATGAAAAATCTTCAAACATTCGATCTGACCCCTTGACCCAAAGCACTCCTACTTTAACCACAAATGGAGATTTATGGCTGAATATCCACTGCTCCAGTGACCAAAAACCCGCCACCACTAACAGCTTTTTCAAGGAGTCATACAATCAGTCGAAAGGTGTATGGGGCCTTTAATATTTTACAGAATAAACAAAAATAATAAGTAAAAGAAGAACATGCTAATTTTTGGGGGGGGGGGGGGGAAACGTTTTATTTCCTAACACAAAAGTTATTCTTAATAGAATGAACTGCCACCGATTTTATTTTAGTTTTAGAACAAACTAATCTTTTTATAAACGATCCTGAAAGTTAGTTAATTGAAATGAAATTATTCAAGTACTTTTTGAAACAGGATGTCAACAATGCCATAATTTTAATCAACTAAGTTATTGTTTTACCAATTTAAAGAATGACGTTGAAAGTACTCCTATCCAAGTTTAAAAAAAAAAAAATGTTTTTTTGCAAAGGTATTTTATAAGTACCTTCTATGCCCCACCTTCACACACACAAACACACATTAAAATAATAAAATATATCTGCCAACTATTGGGTTTTCCAGAGAACTGCCGAATTTTAGTCATTTTTTCTGTGTGTGTGTGTGATCTTCCGGTTCCCTTAAATCTTTTTTTTTTTTTTTTTTTTTAATTCTTAAATTTATTATGTTTATGGAAAGTTTCTTTTTATCAGCGATGAAGCAGAAAATGGGCAGTCACAACCAGAGATGTTTGTGGTTCAGAAACTTCTGGATTTTTTGAGCAAATCATTTCTGGAGTTCTGGATTTTGGGGCGCAAAGAGTAAAATTGTTCTCAATCATTCAGATTTCAATCTTTTCCCATCATTCTTGTGAATGACTATTTTTTATTGAACATTCCTTAACTTAAATTTCCAGTGCCATATGATTAAATGTTGACCTTTATTTTATATTTAATTTTCTTCGATTTTTGATGATTAAATACATTTATGAGTTCTTTAAAATTATAATTAATTTTTTATCAAACTTACATGAAAGATCCTCATGAGAAATGTATTTATGAAATAATATTGGCAGTAGTTAATGAAGATTGACTTATTTTTCTCTAACTTAATGACTGAATATGTTATAATAATTTTAATATTATGGACTAATATCTTTATTTTAATTACTAGTCTTGATTTTTTTTACTGTTACACATATAAGTCAATACACCTACCTGCATTATCTACATAAACAAAACTTTCTGAAATGGCATCTAGGTGAAAGAGTTTGGCAACTGAATAAAAATAGTTAGTTGCCATTAACACCAGATTTTTTTCGCCCAGTTTCTAACCCTGATCATCCCCTTCGCCTGTTATATCGCACATTTTTCGTCTTCCAAATAGCACGATATAACGAGAACCTACTGTACGTAAATTGAAACTGTTGTGTTAGTGAAAACCTCATTGAAGAACCTATAGAGTTTCCTGATTTTCAGATGTAACAAGATATAAACTGGCCCCCTTAAAATAATCTTCATCAAGTTATTATACCTAGTCTTATTTTGCAGTTATTTCTTGCTTGCAAATCTGTAGAAACTCACTCTGGTATTGGAAAATTTTCAAACTTTGTCCATAATGCATTGAAGCACTTGCTTTACATATTGACATACTAGATTGGAAAGTTTTTAATTATTATTGTATTTTAATAGTTCTTTTTTTCTTATTCCTGTAAGATATCTGAACGATCTGTACACTTTGGAGCTGAAAGCACACTCTAATTCTATGTATTGGGATATTCCTCAATATGCCGGACAGCCACCCCCTCCTCGAGAATCTCATACTGCAGTTGCTTATACAGGAAAATCTGAGAAACATGCAAGACTAATCATATATGGAGGTATGAGTGGATGTAGATTAGGTGACTTATGGCAGTTGGAAACAGGTAATTTTTTTAGATCTTTTTTTATTGTATTATCGAAATATTTCTTGCTGTTTGGGTTGTGGCTTTTTAGAGCTTTAAGATTATCTGCTTTTCTGGGGCCCGGCTCCCATGGGGGGCTATCTAAACTTCTAAAATAGCCTAGATTTTTGGACATTAATACTACAACAAAAAAACAAATAACATATAATCAGTACGATTTACATTGCCGAAATTTATGTACAGGGCTCAAACAAAGCCTATTTCAGGGTTCATACACTCCAACAAAACTTCTACATTTTGAAAATAGAAAAATCAGGAACTTCAGAAACTTCTACAGATCTTCCTACAAAATTCTTGATTTTCCTTAGCATGTATTTTACAAACTTTAGAATGGTCCAGCAAATACATAAACTGCTCCAGAAATAAGGGAAAATCCCAAAATTAGATATTTATGCATTTTGAAATTTTAAGCTTTATGCTTTAAATGTGCATGAAGGGTGCATACAGGATTATATAACCTTGTTTAAGAAAAAATAATATAGTATGTAAAAGCCATTGAAAAATTTGGAAGCAAAGTTTCTGAACCAAGCAAGGATTATTTCCAACAGATTTGATGATCGTTACAATTAAAATTGGATGAAAATATGTAGCATGTTTAACTTAAAACTTTCAGTTAATGTATTTTCATGCAGTCTTCTAGCATACCTGCCAATTGCTCCAGTTCTTCTGGAGCAACTCTGTAAATCTGTTACTATTTTCTCCGGAAAATAGCCAACCTTGGAGTTGAACTTTAGAAAAAAAAAGTTTATCGTAAGGGAAAAAGAGAAAAAAATTCCACTGCCGTACTGGTTTACAAGTAGGAGTGTGTGACTCAGTACTTATATTTACTTTATATTAATTACTCGTACATTGATCTACTTTTTTTGAATGTTTGACATACAAGATCAATTAAACTCCATTTTTAAGAATCTAGTGTAAATATATCTTACAATTAATGATTAATATTTTTATGGTAAGTATTGTAATAGTTCATTATTGATGCATTATTCGGTTAATTTTTAAATACCGTTTATCACAAATAAGTTACAACCTTTTCAAAAATTGAATCACGACCTGCTCCTGAAGACTTTCAAAACTCCGGATATTTTCCCAAGTTGATCCTGATAAATGGTTTTATATCTTAACAGGTATGTTATAGTTTCCGATCAACATAACCCACTGCAAACTGCGATTTGGCAGGCCGAGGTAAAACTGACAAAGCATATTCTCCATTTTCCGATCCTATTTGCAAATGCCACCCTCTCTCCATAATTTGTAGCCAATGTTTGAAAAAGCCTAATAGCGGTAAACTGATAAGTTTAATTTTATTTCAATTAATCTAAAGCTAAAAGTTAACATCTCCAGTAATTCTACGGTAAACACTATGTATTCGTCTGTGACTTCCGCAGGTATTTAAACTTGTGTTTTCTTAAAAACCAGAGAGGTTGATGATGTGTTTTATCTGCTTTCTGGTACAAATTGTCATTACCAACCGCTCTTATGGGCCATGTAGTATTGGTAGAGTACAATTTTATTTTTGTGCGATTTGTAATGTCTTCAAAGACTTTTAAAAAAATGAAAATATTTAGTTTTTAATAAGCGTGTCATCCTTTCAAGCTGTTTAGTTATGAAACTATTATCTGCCCTCGGCAGTTTTTTTAGTGTGCAATAGCTCTCGAGTATTAGAAAGTTTTTTAGAGCAATAACATTCCAGACAGTTTCTTTTACAAGTCTCCCAATGTTATTCAGGGTGTCTACCGGTCATGAAAATCATGAATGTCATGAAAATGTCAAGAATTTGAACAATGTGTCATGAATGTCATGAAAATGTCCCGAATTTCTATAGGATGTTATGAATTTTTTTTTTTCCCTTTCCTACAACCCAGTCTCCTGTTGTAGGGAAGGGAAAAGGGCTGTCTTGCGATCTCACTGCCTTGTGGCAGTTTATCTTGCTAATTAAGATAAATTTCATTTACTTTTGCCATTTACTTAATTAGTGACTATTAAGAGTAATTAATGTTATATATATATATATATATATATATATATATATATATATACAGGGTGATTTACTACCAGGCTGACAAACTTACAGGGGGTGTAGGGGTACAGAGATAGTTCAGAATCACAGAGCAATGTGGGGTCGAGAACGTCGTCTTCATGTACCTGTTAATAATCACTTTGGAAGAAGTGTTGAAGTGTGCATCTAATTTCTTTTCAAGTTTCATAAACAGTGGGCTTTCCTTCGACAATTTCATAAATAACTATTTTTAGCAAGTACAATCGGTGAAAGAGGGATTAGTTTTTGTAAAACCATGGCCAGAAAGTTTACTATCACTTGAACACTTTTTCTAAAGTTACAGGTATATGAAGACAACGTTTCCAACCCCGTATTGCTATGTGATTCTGAACCGTCTCTGTACCCCCTGCAAGTTTGTCAGTCTGGTATCGAATCAACCTGTATATGTATATTTATATCTATACAAGGTGACCCAAAAATAGCACCCAAACTCTGCATAGTCAGATTCCTCGTTGGAAGTACATAAAAATTTCCCAAAGCACTGTACCTGTACGATCCATAGTTTACAAGAAAAATGAAAGACAAAAGCAGAAACGTCATATCCAGTGTACTGAAAGGAGCCTTTATTGGAAGCATGAACATTTTTCTTGCATATGCTTTTATGGAATGATAAAAATTCCACCGTGACTATCGAGGCTTGGGTGTGGCGTGTAATGGCTAACTGCTTGCTCTGCATCAATCTGGTGCCCATATAAATGCACACAGAATGAAGGGGAGGGACTGAATCACTTTTTACTGTAATTAGATAAATCCTTTCAAACGTTTTCATTGGAAGGAATTCAAAGGTGGCAGATCTGATGAGCATAGCAGTCCCCCCTTATCCAGTCCAGTGTCCAATTTAATGTTTCTAATTGATTTTCCTTGCACTGGATGGGACATCATAATTCGATTTTCCTATTTTTCTCGAAAACTATAGGTCGTACAGGTACCCTGTGTACAGGTACCCCTTTTGGGACACCCTGTATATGTATATATATACACACACGCATATATATATATATATATATGTATATATATATATATATATACATATGTATAATTATAATATGACTAAAATTAGTTACATTTCAAAAGCAACACAATGTCGGTATGTCATGAAAATTCCCTTGTGGTCATGAATTTTTTTTTCTGCACTCCAGTAGACACCCTGTTATTGCCTACATATCCTCCTTACTCACCCTTTTGATTTTCTATCTAGCAATTTATTATGCAATCCAAACTTTCTGCACATATCATCATCCATTTTATGCTAAATATTTCACTTGTTACATGCTTTGCACCCAAATTCTAGATCATATTATAGCATAGAATGTTTTTATATTACGAGAAACTGAAAATTACCTCGCAAGATGCAAAATTAATGTAATTCTGAGATATCAAATACAAAAAATGATAAAGGCACAAAAATATGTTTTAACGTGTAAATGTAATTGTATTGAAATGTTATTTACTGTATTTACCCGCGTATAGGTCAAGAAATTTTGTGCAAAAAAGAGGCAAAAAGAGGAAGTTGGGGGGTCGACTTATACGAGAGTCCTAAATTTGTAATTATTATTATTATGTAAGACAAATGTTCTCTTCCTGCACTCCATAACACGATGACGTCTTTTCAGGTTGATTTTCATACCAGGAAGAATGTAACAATACAAAGATTAAAAACGTGTATCATGTTGTTGGTGGATTATGGCCAATTGGCTACGCGTGGACTCTAGGCCGAAGGGTAGGGTGCCCCCTGCCACCCGTGGAGGTCTTTCTAAGGGATCCTAACCCAATATGCGTACATGATGAGCCGATGACGACGAAGAAATTTTAAAAATTGTTTGAGTCCGATATTGATTCGGATCTTGAATCAGTTTAACTTTGTATATTAGTATTTTGCCATATCATACTATCAGTAGTATCATTATTATTATTCATTATTATCAGTTTAATTTTGTATACTACTTTTGTATTTTTATTATCTTTATTATTGTATAGTTACTACTTTCTTTTTTTACAGATAATTTTGAAAAAATGTATTTAAAAAAATTAAAAGTTTCTTGATCGGAGAAAGTGTTGGATCAACTTATATGTGGGATTTTTAAAAATTCAAATTTTTTTATCAAGAAAGTGGGGGGGGGGGTTGACTTATACGCGGGATCGACATATACATGGGTAAATACAGTATTTATTTTTGTCCATTTGTAGGTGAGGCGGAACCTCTCTTAGTTTCAGAAAATTTTGTGTACCAATTAGGAAATTTCACTACAGTCCACTATTACCTCTGTTTTGCTGATTTGAAATACTTAAAATGAGATACCCTTTTGTATGTTCTTTATAGAGCCCCAGTAGCAGAATTTTCTGTATCAATCTGCAGCACCAGGATCAGAAACCAAAATTTATCTGCCACCGTAACGATCCCTGAATAACCTATAATGAAAAATTATAGCGATTTATCAGCAAATGTTTCGATTTAACAAATACAGGAAAATCTTGAGGAGTGCAGTACATTTTAAGGATCCATTAACCACACTAATCAAGGGATTTCTAAATCTGCAGACAGATCTACATGAAAAAAAAAAAATTCTGTAATTTAAAATTGAGTTCATACGATATACTTACAAAGGGAAATAGACTCAAATACAAAGCAGTACAAAACAAACACAGATAATGTTTTAAAACAATTTAATGGAACTTAAACTCATTCTTATTGAAAACAAGGTAAGCAGATTGAGTTATTTAAAATTTTGCTAACTATTTTTGATGTTACATATTTTTTTTAATTAACATTTGCTGAAAGCTGTTTGAATTGCTGAATATGGGACATTCCACGTTTCTCAACAAGAGCTGATTTTAAAAACTTTCTCATATTTTTATAGCCACTTTCAGATCCATTAAACATTTATGAAACCTGCAAGATTGATCTGCAAGCTGTATACCAATCTGCAACGCTCGCTGCCTTGCTGCACGGTTTCTGCTACTGGGTATAGAGCATTTGTTACTTGTTAAGAAGACAAAAATGTTTATCTTAGCAAATACATTAATTTTATGCTAAATATTTCGATTGTTACATGCTTTTGCACCCAAATTCTAAACAATAAAAAGCTTTTTAGATCTCAAAAGAAAGATTTTAATTAATTTATTTATTTTAAATGTGTGAAAATCTACTTTTGCAGTCTTAATCAGTGATTAACTTTTTTGAATCCAAAACATTTTCAATTTTACTACACCAAAATTATTGAAATTGTTTGCCCCAGTTGTTTCAAAATTAAATTTTATTTTCTTTATAGAAAACATGGTATGGTCTAAACCTCAAGTTCAAGGTCTTTCACCTCTTCCACGAAGTCTTCATTCTGCAACATTAATTGGCCATAGAATGTTAGTCTTTGGTGGTTGGGTACCATTAGTTATGGATGACAATAAAGCAGCCACTCACGAGAAAGAATGGAAGTGTACAAATACTCTTGCATCACTTAATTTGGGTAAATCTAGTTAATACGGATCTTCTTTTTTAACCTGCTTGAATGTGAAAATTTCCACCTACTGTTATGGATGCATCAGATGTTGATTTTGTGGAATATCAGATATTCAAAGCTCCTGTAACTGCCAGATACAGAAATCCAGCTCTAGATATACTTTTAGTTCTAGTGTATGTGTTTATTTATTTATTTTAAGTATATATATAATTTAATCTTAGAACAATAAATTACAAGCATGTTTTTTGCACATTATTAAAATAACTGAAATGTATTGAAATTAATTTTCAAAAATTACCTCTAAAATATGTATATTGATAATGTTGCACAAAATATGTAATTTAAACATTAAAACATGCTGTTTATCTGTACAATACTGACAGAAGTAAAAGAAATTGCGAACTATAACGCATTTATTAGTATACCTCTAATTTTAGATTAACAAAAGTTTAATTTTTTAATTTTCCCCAAGTATTTTTTAGTGCCTTTTTTTCTGTTTTAATTAATTAATACTATTGAAAGTTACACTAACTTTTAAGTTAAAATAGTTAAGAGATTTTTAATTAAGACAGACAGACTTTTAAATATTTCTAACATAGTATTCTTATTTGTAATCCTAACTAATATTATAAATGCGAAAGTGAGTTTGTTTGTTTATTTATGACGCTTTCACGCCTAAACCGCTTAATCAATTAGGATTCATTTTGGTTTAGATATAGAGGGGACCCTGCAGTTGGTTATAGGCTAATTAGAATTTTAGATTTGTAAATACTTTTTTAATTATTAATTAAAAACCGTTTTTACATTCCCATGGTTGGCGAGTTTCGCACGTATCAAATGATTCATGTTTTGAGCTAACAAGAATGCTATTACTTCAATAAATAAGCGTGCGTGCATCTGAAAAACATTAAATACCACGGAAATTAAGCCAGTTTTATGCCAAATCTATCTATCTGTAAAATTAAAAATGAATGTTCTCCAGACAAATCTACAGAAAGCAGAGCTATGAAAATTTGAGCATGATTGAGCCCATAACTTCGGTAAAGTGCACCTGCGGTTCAAAATTTTGAAATTTTAACTACTTTTCAAACTATTAATTAAAAGCCGTTTTATCGCCCGCACAAAATGATTTATGCTTTTGAAATAATAAAGCAGAAATTCTATTTGCAAAATCACATGCATTTGAAAAACATGGAAATTATGTTGATTTTACGCCAAATTAAAAAGCATAAGTAAAGAAAGGGGTACTTACGTATTATCCCGGCGGTCCGCCAAGACAAGCGATTTTTTGCCGAAATAAATGCCGGGCACATGAAATTATTGATGGTTTTGAAGACGATTGGCAACAGTTTGGCGGGAATGACCGCTGGGGTAATACGTAACTACCAAGAAAAATCCAGATGTGTTTCTTAAAGTTCATAAATTTCTAAATCGTACCAATAATATAAATGTGTACGTTTGTGTGTTTGGATGTTTTTGACTGAATCACACAAAAATGGTTGAACGGATTTGAAAAAATTTGTAATGAAAATAGCTTATGTCCTGGATTAACACACAGGCAGCCTTTCAATAATGCAGCCCAAAATAATTCTAATGCATTGTGCTGTATGGACATTTTCTAGCTACTCAACCGATTCTAAAACTTTTTTCACTGATTAAAAGTTACATTATTCCTGAGTGTCATTGTTTGTTTTTGGATTAAGACCGATTGACTGCACTAGGGTCCTAGGCCTATATGGAAAATTCCCCTGTGGGGGATTTTCTAAGGGATCCTAGCCCTTATTTATGCGAGGTTTTTTAGAAAACCACGGAAAACTGAGAGCGGCTAGGTCGACAGGCGCGACCAGGGTTTGAATCTGGCACCTCCCCTCTTGCAGTTTTGAGAGCAGAACTTCTTAGACACTGGTGGCATCCTAAGCGTTATAGGCTACCTTTAATGCATATATCACAGGTAGTTCTTTTACAGGGATGCTAATAAGAATTACATTACGCTCTATGTGCATCTCTGTAAGTACTGAACCGATTCCTAAACCTTTTTTTACTGATAGTAAGCTACACTATTCTTGAGTATTATAGACTAAAATTCATGCATGTAGCATAAATAGTTCCTTTACAGGAACAATCAAAATAATTCTAATACATTACGCTCTCTGGGTATCTCTGTAACTACAGAACCGATTCTCAAACTTTTTCACTAATAGAAAGCTGCTCTATTCCTGATTAACAGACTCAAATTCATGCATATAGCATAAATATTTCTTTTACAAAACAGTTCGTAAATACTGTCATAACTGTCTCTATTCGCCAAATGCCTGAAAAAAATCTAAATTTAGTAACTCTGTGCATATTCTCTTATTTTAAATGAAGTATACTAACATGCATTGTTTTTCATTTGAAACAAGTAAAAAGCAAATAATATTTAAATGCAGTTCCTTTTGTCGCAACAATATTTGTTATTCACACATGCTACATTTCTGTCGGGACCTAATTCTAAAGCCGACGCGGACGAAGTCGCGGGTAGCAGCTTGTTTTATATACATATGAAACAGAATTTCAGACTATGCATTAAAATTCCTTAAAAAATAATAACATGTTGGCCACTGACGTGGAATTATCTGGGAATCGTCAGTTTCTAAAAATATCAGGGAATAAAGAAAAAAAAAAATATTTTTAAAAAATTGAGCTGATCAGATGACATTTTAAACTTATTTGTAAAAAAAGAACCTTTTCTTCCTTTGACACATATTTATTAAAAAAAAAAGTTTTTTTTTTTTAACATGTCTTTTTGAGTAGTTTACTTTCCTCTTTATAACATTTTAAGATAATATACGGATTTTAAAATTCAGTATTTTCAGGCATTCATATTTCATCAACATTTTATTCACAATTACTCCCAGTTCCACTGGATTTTTCAGGAGACTACTGTATTTTGATGGTATCTCCTGGTCTCCTGATTTTCTAACATTTTGAAGCTTTAACCTGTTCGCGACCGGTGTCCTGTACGTGCAATGCAACTTATTCTACTCTTCTCAGCCCAGTGCTGCATATGCATCATTAGAAAATCCCAAATTGTTTTTAGTTGTAGAGCTGTAGTGTCCCAAATTGTAAAGCTGTATTTAAACGGCTCTTTTTAAATTTTTCAATGCTACTAGATGGTAGTGCTAAGGTAACGGTTTTCATAACTTGAAAATTTTGAGTCATCATATTGAAATGCTGATTTTACATGAAATTTTTTTCAGGGTTGCTACGCGACCGGGAGAACCTGGAAAACCGGGAAAACTCAGGGAATTTAGAAATCGCAAAAAAAAAACGGGAAAACTCAGGGAAAATGAAGAATTTTCATGAAAACCGGGAAAATACAGGGAAAAATATATTTGCAGCGAAAAATCCATTCATATTTTTTAATTAATACAAATTTTAAATTTTTGTTTGGGAAAGATTATGCCTGTATTTCGTATTTCAGTAAAAAGTGAGATCGCGAACCATAACCTGCGCCTTGTTTATTGAAAAGCCGGAGTCACGCCCGTCGAAGCGATTGATTGGCGCCAGTGGTATGCCTATGCATCTAAGAGAGCTGGCTAGAGAAAGGGTATTCCCCTTTTCCCCTCTCAGCTCCGCTCTGTCGTATAATCTCTCTACGGAACGTTCCTTTAGAAAGGGCGATATTCCCTTTTGCGCTTCCTCCTGGTGGATTTTCCCCTTCTAGTTCTTCCCCATCTGCTTGTATGTGGGCACTGCTAGACACACGTCGCGTGTTTGTTTTTATGGTTTTTACTCTTTCTCGCTGTTTAGTCTTGCTGTCACCTCGTGTGTACTCTTTTTTTTTTTTCAAAATCTGCAAGGAGTTCATACCATGATGCCTTGCAGAGAAAGAGAGATGCTCAACAAAAGTTGCAAGATGAAGGAAGAAATAAATGAAAAGTTTCTGAGCAGATCAAAATATTACAAAAGAAAATACAGAAAATTATGGAGGAACAATCTGCTGGATTGTCTAACATCAACCAACAGATTTTGGAATTAAAAAATAATAATAATAAATCTTTAGATTTACTAGTGAAAGTGTTTATTTTATTAAAAATTTGCTTTTTTTCCCCAATGAGCAGGCACTTGTTCATCAATCATTTTGCCATTACTAAGGACCAAACTGCTGGTAATAAGTAATAATTTTAATTTACAGGGATAAAAATCTTCCACGGAATTATGCATTTTAATTATTTTTATTTAAAAAAAATATGTAGATGATATAATCAGGGCAGAATTCCGAATCTCGTATCTGCCAACTCAAGTTCAATCTTTTTGGTAAATGAGTATTTCCTTTTCAGTATTTCTTTATACACATTTTCAGTATTTTTGTAGTTAAATTTCTAATGCAACTACAAAATACTTGAATGCTTATTTAAATTTATGTTTATAAATTTCTTGAATTTTAAATGCTTCTGAAAGTTTGAATGTTAAGCTAAAAAATCATGACAGAGATTTAAATAAGACATTGATTTGCATAGATTGACTATGAGAAAAAGAACTGCTTTTCTTTTAAAAGTAAAGGTAAATGCAGTTTTTAATATTTATTTTTTAACACTTTTTGTCAATGCAACTAATTACACTGCAATATAATTTTTACACTATTTCTGATGGAAGTTTTGCAAAAAAAAAAAAAAGTAAATAATAATAATATTAAATCTTCCAAATCAGCCTTTTTATGTTATTTTATTTGTACATAAAGACATTGTCTGAAATCTATTCATGAAATTATTTACCTTGACCTTAGATTTATGGGGAATTTGCTTAAAATCCTCTTTTTAAATAATGATAGCCTGTTTTTCTATTGAACACTCTCTATCTAAAATTAATTATTAAATACTTATTTATGCATGAGTACTGGGATTATTTTAATCAAGATAAAAATAATTAATTTGGTTTGCGATTGATATTTTATGGAAAACAGTGTATGATGCTTGTCAAAATATTTTAACGGTTAAATTCAAGCTTACGCACTTTTTCTCTTCAATCATTCTCATCCCTAAATTTAGCTTAACTAAATTAAGTTGATAATTTTAATTTAGTTAAGCTAATAATCAATGTGATATTATTAAAGATGCACAACTATTTAAAATATTAGGAGATGATACTATATTGCGTTACATGCCGTTATTGCGCTATGTCGTGTTTGTCCCCTTTTTGATCATGAAAAGGACAGGGAAAATACAGGGAATTTCATTTCAGGATTTGAGTAGCAACCCTGTTTTTGTAAAATGTGGCTTAGGCTCTTAAAATCCATGGTCTGTAGGTGACACACAGTTTCTGAGCGTTTGGTCCTGGGATTTCATTTTATTCTCTGCATGCTGGTCTGGTCCTCACCACATTAATGTTATCACAGATGTGACTACTCTAATACTGTCTTTTTCATTGCAGAGTAATTAACCACAGTAGAAGCTCTGACTGCAAGTATTGAAGAAAGGATGACTAAAAAATTCATTTATTCTTTTTGCTTGACGAACACAACATCATGCAAAAAAATTAGCTCAAAACAAATTGTCATTTAAGAGCATAGCAGGGCAGTTTTGATATCAAAGAAAATGTACTGTACTAGAAATTAAAATTTCATGACAAGTTTATACTTTCACCAGTATGACATAACTAACTCCTCATACATGCCTTATGGCAAAAACCAAAATAAAAGCTTGCCTGGCTTTTCAGCTCCACAACATTAGCAATGCTGCTGTATTTAAACAGGCAAAGGCCGGAAGAGCGGAGCGGAGAAAACAACTTTTCGAATTCACCAGAATTCAGAGTATAATTATGAGGAACAGCGGAAGGTAGAAACTTAATTTTAATAAAAAATTTCAGCTAAGTAGGTTGTGCTTTGAATACATGATATGATTGCATAATCACAAAGATTAATGGCAGAAATTATTTCTAGGAGGTTT
Source organism: Cheiracanthium punctorium (assembly GCA_038373885.1). Taxonomy (NCBI): domain Eukaryota; kingdom Metazoa; phylum Arthropoda; class Arachnida; order Araneae; family Cheiracanthiidae; genus Cheiracanthium; species Cheiracanthium punctorium. The sequence goes on from JAWZYV010011752.1 coordinate 204,856, forward strand.
AAATAAGGGGCAGGAATTTAATTTTGATTTTCGTCCTAACAGTTAATAGCCGGTATATTTATGTGCTTATGTTGATTACTCATTTGTGAAGAATTCTTGAAAATTTCAAAATTAGATAGCAAATCCTTTAACTGTAACATTCGAGAGTTCACAGCCCCAAAATTTTACTTTTTTTCTTTTTTTTGTCTAAAAAGCAGATATTTTGTGATTTTTTGAACATTTAAGAAAGAACTTTTGTGCTCCTAAAGCAACATTAAAGTTTTATTTATTTTGCGCTGCATATATTTGTGTATTCTTTTCTTTGTGAGCTCTTTTACAAATTCTATTTTTAACATCATGACTGTATGTAAAATTGAAATTTCTGACATAAATTGTTACTAAAAGCATAACTGTGTGTCATGTCAATTTACATTTAAAGAATGATGCATAGAATATATGGTGAAATTTAATGTGAAAAAATTTCAAGGGTGTTTTGTGGCACAGATAAGTAATTATGACTTTGATTGTGATGCCACAAAAACCTACTGCATTTTCTTCATTAGATGTTGGCAACTATGCAATTATTACATTTTACATGCTCTTTAATAATAGTATTAATTTAATTAACACTAATACCAGGCCTCCAACTGCTGCGCATTTTGAAAAGGAAGAAAAATTGTTTTGCGCTATATTTCCTGCCTCAGTTCTTTAAACTAGTACTTTTGAGTTTTAATCCCAGCACTTTTATTTATACTTTTATTAATGTTACAAAATAGAAATTAACTTAGAAAATTTAAAAAAAATACATATTTAACGTATTAATGATTGTATGTATAGGAAATATTAACAGACGAGTCGGTCGCTCTTTCTAATAGGTGCTGGAAAAATTAAACATAGATGTAAAGCTGAAATTCTAAATGACCAATTTAGAACTTTGCATGTTTTTGTGGTGTGTTCTGTAGGGTGGAGCGAAAAACACTTTTTCTCGAAATTCACATTGCCTGAGTCATTAAATGCTGCAAAACTGATAAGAACAAATTGTCTCCAAAATTTACCACCTTCAGGTTCCACACCTCAAGCGAATATATTCCCAGTGTCTTTTTTAGTCTTTTATGAATTTCTGTTGAAATAATTACATTTAATTAATTAATTGAATAATTAATATTCCGATACACCTACTCTGTCAAGAACAATGGCTAGTTCAGGCATTTAGTCTGTCTTAGAGGTTTAAGGAATCTCATCATCAGTCGTTTTCCGACATTTGGCTTCCTAACTAACTAAATTGTCATCATTTTCTGGGGTATATTCCATTTCTAAATCATTTTAAGCCGACATTTGCTTCTAAATCTACGATTTCCAGCACTGGCATGTGATAATAACGTATTAAAAAGCGATTCAATAATGAAAACATAACTAATTATTCATTATTTAATTTAACATTATTTTAATAAAAATAAGCTAGAAATATATTCGCTTGAGTTGTGGAACCCGAAGATGACAATATTTTGAGCTGAAATTTGGAAAGAATTTGTTCTTATCAGTTTTGTGCCATTTAATGACCCAGACAGTGTGAATTTTTAAATAAAGTTTTTTGCACTCCACCCTAGTGTTCAGTTAAAGGTATTTTTAAAAAATAGAATACATTTGTATTTCAAAGCGCAACAATAGCATGTATAACACCCATCAGGCAAAAATTTGTTGAAATATCCTGGCCAAAGGGCTTGGAAAGAAATTCTCATTGATCTTCAATCCTACACATATTTGGCAAAAGGGACTTAAAAATTTCCATATCTGCAGGGGACACCATGGAGTTTAATCTGTCTGATTGACAGAGAATGTTAGGAATATATCAGGAACTTCGAAAATGATAATTTGGTTCTCACCGTGAATAAGTGTAAAGATTTAATGTACAAGTTAAACTAAAATGAAAAAGTATTAGACTCTCAAATATTCCAAGTTAAAAGCATATACCATAAAATCTAATTAAAAGAATGTTATGGGCAGAAAGTGGCTTTTTGATCACTTATCTTGACTGTAATCATTGCCAGATTTTAATTATCTTGATGAAAAATTTAGACGTGGCATTATGTTGGAAGTGTTGCATTATATTTGGGCTAATAATATCCTTCAAAAGATGTTATAGAAATAAAAAATAATCAACCATAGAAATAAAGAAATCTATTTTTATAAAGAAATAGCAGATATTTTAACAGATTATTAGTATTAACAGGTACTAATAATCTTTTATTATCCAACTCATTTCCAATTTATTGACCAATATTACCACCAGAAACAAGGAGTACATGTCAGGATAATTGCCTTTTGAAAGATGATGTTAACAGAAAATACAAAAAATAAAAAAGTAAGGAAATCTGAAACACTTTCAGATTTTAAATACACACTAGAGTGCTATATATTAAAAGTGTATCATAATTTATCTTAAGTAGGGATGAAAAAAAAAAATTATAATTTTCTTCCTTGTTCCATAAAACCAATCTTAAAATCACCTACTAAAACTATTTTACAATCTATGCCAAGTATATTCCCAGGGCCGTCGCGCATGTGTCAGGTGCCTTTGTGCAAACACCGATTTAGCGTCCCTACAAAAAGAAAATTTCAATCTTCGAAACTAAAGTATCATTTTACTATTCCACGTACTTATTCAGTTGGAAAATATCATAATTAAACCGAGTCTCGGGAGGTGAAACCCCTATACAGTTTTTGAAACAAAAATATAATTTTACAGTACCATACTAGTATTCAGTAAAGAATATATGGCATTGCTCTGGACTGTAGGGTTGCCTCATGGATATCCGGCACCGCTACTAGGAGTCTAGATGGAAGCAAAGCTAGTCTTTTGCAGAGTTCTAGTGATATGGAATTCATTAAGTACAAGCGCGGACTTGGGAGGTATCCTTCAAGGGGTTGCCTGTTCTTTACATCCCCCCTGTCTGTGTTTAGCAGAGTTTTATACTTCAAAATTTTGAGCAGTGAAAGCTAGTAAGAAAAATGAATTGAGGGCTTGCCAGGTAAAAGATGACAAAAGCGTTTACCTTGATAGTTCTTTTATTTTAGTAATGAAGCATGAAGGATTGTATACAGATGGGGATGAACAAAGGAAACAAAGAAACAGGTATTTGATGTGGTACAGCATCTATGTGTCATCGGACATTCTGGACAACAAATCGAACCGGGGTCGAACATCATCACCTTGAGGTAAGCTTGTAGTGGCATAATCAAAAAGGCTTTATTGGAAGCTGCGGCAGGAAGGCTCCAGGTTAATCGTTTGACTCAGCTCAGAGCATCTCACATGGCTGGCTTCGAGCGTCCTTCTACACGCATCTGTCGCATCATCCTTTTCGCCTCCTCTCTCTCTCTATCATGGCGAACGGCGAACTTTTATACTGTTGTCCAGGCAACGACGTCACCAAGGACTGCGGACCTGTGATGTGAAAAGAAAAAGGAGAAAATAGCTCCGCGGCAAGTCGCCGGGAGTACAGCTCCTCTAGCGGCCAAAAACAGAAACACATTATGCAAAACGTTTTGCAGCAATTAGGTGCTTGTTTGAAGCGTTGATATTAGAATAGTGTTAAGTAAGAACTTTAATTAATAAAAATAAGAGCTATCTGTGCCTTTAGATTTTAAGGCAAATAATTAAAGTTAAGTTATACAGCATTCAGTTATAATAAAGAAAACACAGCCACATGTCATGGAACCTTTAAGGTAAGGTTTACAGTTACTTTTCCTAACACCCCCCCAAAAAAAGGAAGAGGGAGGGGAGAATAAAGTGCATTTTTCCCCCCAACAATAATTATAGAACACTGCCATAATGTTTAACGAATGAATACGCTTCACAACTAGCAGAAAGCTCACTTAAGTATAACGTTTCCGATTTACACAGAGACACCAGGACATTGATTCAAAAGTAATGAAACATGCTTAAGTCTAAAAAAAAAATGCATGAAAATATTTTAATTTTATATGTGCACTATTTGTTTATAAATAAAGCAATATAACACAAGGAAAACTACAAATGACAAGTTTTAACATAGTTAATAATTCCAGAAATGTCCATATTATTTGGAAGCATCGATTATTGAAGCTTTTTGTTTATCCAGATTTACATAAGATAGGTTTGAAATTCAAGTGACTGATTTCAGCGTAGAAGATAATGGCAGATGGTTATTATATATTTAACCTTCTCACTCCGGCGGTACAACAGTTGTACCAAAAAATAAATCTGACTGAAGAACGGCACTGGTACAAATGCCTTACCAACGGCTTCTTTCCCCTCTTTTGACAGGAAATCCATTCACCCTTCATGGAAGATGGATAAGAGATTCCCGCCTCTAGAAATTCCTTTTCTTATGCTGTGGGAGAGTCAGGCGGGTTAGTAGATAATTGACTGGGGAGAAAGTGGTAGTGAATTGACCGGCATTGAGCATACAGATTTGTATTTTGTTTGCGGACTTTTGTGGTCAGTGATATTTGCCCCCCACCTACCAAACAAAAGGCAAGGCGTGCTCTTCAGCTGGAAAGTAGGGGAATGAAATCTTATAGATTCCGCCGCTTTCTGGTACAAAAATCCTCATGTGTCAGCTGGAGCGCAAAGGTTAATTTCAATAACAGTAGATGTTTTAATAAAAAGTCAAACATTTCAATAATAGTCAAACATTTAGACAGGGCTTAATAATTTGACTATCACATTGAGAACTCAAGTGGAAAGTGCAGTATCTCTTATTGCAAATGGAACAGTTTGCACAAAGAAAACCAAGAAAGTTGCATTATAATGTCTAAAATTCTTTTTAAAAAATTAATATCCTGAAAAGGGTACTAAAATTTTGCCTTCATATCTAAAATTTGTTAATGTCAGAAAAATATATTCGCAGTAAAAATATTTCTCCGTAAGAGTAAAAAACTTAAAATTACAATAACAAATTTAATTATTTGATAATTATGGCTGATATTGCTTGGAATAAGTTGGTTTAGTTAGAGATTTTTTTAAAAGGAAGCACTAGTATTATTTATAGTGAAATTTTTCTAGCTTTTGCACTAGTAAACCATTCAATTATATTACTCAATGCCTACTTTATCTAATTCTTGATATTCTGTTGAAATGATTGATAAATTTGGCACCCATTCTTGGCTCATTTATGATAGTAAATAATTTTTAATTTTGAAACCTTTTTTCTTCGGAAGTGATTGTAACTGGAAGTGATAAATATATTCATAAAGAGATATTTTATTTGAAAAACATTGTAACGATGTTAGTTCCTGTAAAAGAAATTCACCATCTATATCATCAATTAATTTGAAATGTAAGTCTTTGAAATGTTTTAAGATTTCTTTTTCACCCCAATCAGACAACATGTTTATTTCTGATATAAGTATAAACTATAAACATATTATTATATTTCTCTAAAATTTCGAATGAAATTGTTGAATTAACAAGATTGTTTATGACAAATATTTATAACAAGAATCCTTCGAATTACCTTGCTCAATCACCTATTGTAACAATTCCTTTATTTAATGCGACAGATGTCAGTTTAACCCTTTCTTTGCCATAGTTCACACAAGAGAAGGCATAATTAATGGCAAATACATAGGTTTGTTTCAAATATATAAAAAGTGTATTTAAAATGAATTATTCAAATGTCAATAAAATTAACTATTATTCTATTTTAAAATTGTATCCACCTATGCTACTCCTTACTTCTTTATAAAAAGTGTAGCTGTAGCTGTAAAAAAGACGAAAATAATTTACTAATTTAGTTACGATTGGAGAAAACTAAATTAAAGTTAATATTTTGAGTGCAGTTACGAATAAAAAAAAAATTTGTGTGAAAAGGGCTAATTTTAATGAGGAAGCTTATTTGACCTTAACAAGTTGTACATCAACGCAAACTTTTACCCTAAAACAATTTAATCAGTTTTAATTTGGTCTAATTTTTAAAAAAAGCTTACCTATACAAAATGCATAATAAAGCAAAATGTTACCCTTTAGGATTTAATTATTTTTTATTTTTGGGTGGGGGGAGTGCAGCACTGTTTGAATATGTAATGTAAAATACTACCTGAATCAAAAATTATTTAAATATGGTTTGACTTGTTAAATTGCTGATCAGTAGTGGATTCAGAAATGCTTGAAGGAGGGGAGAGATAAGTATCACAAGGAATTTTTGCACTGTTGGGTCATCCCGCCCAATTCATTTTCATTCTTGAATCCAGGTTTATTCTGTCTCCTCTCATCATTGAAAAGATGCAATGGAGAAGTCTCTCCTTCTGTGACCAGTGTTGCTTCCCAGCATGAGTCTTTGAATGCTGTCAACTATTTCGCAATTGCTGGGTCTGGGTTCCGGCGGAGCATTTAATAACCCATGTCGGGAAGCAACACTGGTTACAGAAGGAGAGCTTTCTCCATTGCATCTGTTCAATGATAAGAGCAGACAGAATAAAACTGGGTTCAAAAGTGTGTTAAACTCCCCAGCAACTCCGCAAATTTTTTAACTTGCTCAGAGAAAGAGAGATCTCCCTCCCCCAGATTCCATATTTCGGATTCCAATTAATGTGTAATACAAATAAAGTAGATTGTATTTATGTATTTTAGAAAATAATTAACATTTAAACGCCAAATTCATGTTACTTTTCTGTTAGGTTGGTAAAGCATTTTAAATTTTGAGACCCATGCAAGAATGCCTATACTAGTGTTTCTAAGAGGGAAATGCTCTTATCAGGCTGTAAAATACTACAGACTGTCCTTGTACTAAAACAGTACAAACTTCAGTATCGAACAAACAAAAAAAAAAAATAATAAATAACTTCAGAAACACCTAAGGAAGGGGCACGATATACCTTTCTATATGAGCACTCATTTACGAACCAGGCAACTTCGATTAGAAACATATATAAAATGTATTTCTCTTTGCGTCCCTTTTGGGTCCATGTTCATTCCCAGATTTGTATTTGTCATCATGGATCCCGGATCGCCTCTCCCCAAGCCGTCGGTATAGTGAATTAGTGTACTGAACTTTTTTGTATTATTTTACTGCTGAAGTGCAGAAAAGCTCAAGATGAGCCCCTCCAATCAACAAATGCAACAGTGTTTCTCTCTGCAACATCTCACCCCTCGTTTACACTCAGCCCACTTTCACGGCAGCGAGCCGGAGAAATGGTAGTAACAGGAATGTAAACACCTCTCTCGTCCTGCTCATGCCATGACCTTTCTTGCTGACCTCTTTGCCCGACACGATACCCCTTCACTGGACTTTTAAGGGAGGAGGAGGGAAGTACAGTTGAAAACTACATACTGGAGAAGGCGAGTACAGCTGAAAGTAAACGCTCACTACTTTTGGAGCTGACACAGAAGTATTTCCTGGAAAAAAAGCTGCAGCGACAGAAGAAGTGGGAAGGGCTGAATGTAAATGGGGCATTAGGACCTCAGGCAAACGCCCATGAATGGGAATGAATCTGAAAGCGATCATCCATATCATCACCATACAGTAAGTATGGTATCACATATCAGTAAATTTCACTTTGTGGATAGCACTGAAAAACAAGTTGGAGGAACCTCGGAAAAGGTTTTTGGCTAAGGGATTGGGGGGGGGGGGCGAGGATGCTAACAAAACAGTGCTGTATACAAGAACTTGTAAGATGAAATCTTGGAAAAACATTGTAGAAGGGCATTTCAATGGGGAAAGCCCTTTCCTAGGTGTCTGCAATATAAACTTAAACAAAAAAAATTTTTTTTTCAATTATTTTTTTCGAAAAATTTTAATTTTTCACTAAACTGCAGTACTCATTGCCTGGTAAAATTTAAAAACAGATCACATTAGAATATTTCAAACAATTTTTAACTGTGTGTAGTAATAATATTAAGAAAATATTAATGAAGAATTTTTGTTTAAAAAATACAGACTCTGTGGACTATTGATAGAGCTTATGTACTACTGGATAGTATCACCAGATATCCAGCAGAGAAGTTAGATATCCGGTGATTGTGATTTGGATATCCGATGATATTTCTTATATTGAAAAATTCTGCTGAATATCAAATATTTGCCACTCATCTGGTGCATCCCTATTTATTTTATTTTTATCCAGCCATGCAGAAAATACCCCTCCACTTTCTCATCTGAGAAAGTTCATCAAAATAATTTGATGTTTAACACCAGCTGAGTTTTTTTTTCTTTAAAAGATGATATTAATAAAAACTTAATTCACAATATTTGTGTATACTTAACAACTTAACACACATAAAAAGATACTTATCAATCATTACGATCATTTTGGCAGAAAAAAAAAATATTCAGTCATCTTCAGCTGTCAGCACACTCTCACAGAATATTGGGGACTGAAAATAAATGCAAAAGCAAATTTCCTTTAGGCAACTTGCTGTTTGCTTTTGTTGTTATTTCTTTCCGTCCCCACTATTCTGTGAAACGATGTGCTGACAGCTGAAGAAGACTGAACATTTTTTTATGCTTAAATGATTGTACTGGTTGATAAGTACTTTTTTGTGTTTATATTGATTTGATGTTCAGTAATTGATATTTTTACTTTTTCAACCAGTGTTATTAATTTGTTTTTTTAACACTCAATTACCAGAGACTATGACCTGGGAACCTCTTTCAATGGAAGGTTTTGAAGATGCTGTTCCAAGAGCCCGAGCTGGACACTGTTCTGTTGCTATCAATTCTCGCCTGTATATATGGAGTGGAAGGGATGGATACAGAAAAGCTTGGAACAACCAGGTGTGTTGCATTATTAATGACATTTAAGATTTATATGTGTATTGAAGAGAGAAAGATGAATTATATACACCTTAGATCGTGTAGTGTCTCCACTAGTTTGTATAAGTGTTGCAGCATGGCATAGGTTCAGCTATTTTCTAAGGGTATGCTGGAAACAATTCATATTATTTATCAATGTGGTGACTGGATATTCCTAGAAAATCTTGGTAGACAAAGGATGATGTACTTCAGAAATAAAGGTCTTGTATAATGGCACTATACCCAATGGAAACTACATCTTCCCTTTGTACAAAAATGCTAATGATAATTATCATCAGTTATCTATTGTTGATTAACAAGAGACTCTGATGTCATCTCTTTTCAAATAGTAAGTAATTTTTCTTAGATAACAAGAGTTTAAAATTACAGATTGTTAGTTTTTTCAATACAAAATAACTAATTGTAACTGATTTAAAAGGTGTCATTTTGGAATCACAAGTACTATCTGGTAAGAGGCCATCTCTCCAAGCAGGGTGAATTTAAACCACATTCTCCAAAATGTTAACACCCACATGCTCGTTTATTCAGCTTGGGTATTTTCTACCCATTACCGAGAAGAAATATTTAGCCACGTTAACTATGCCATTATAGCACTTTCAGTACAGCTTGCATATTGTCCAGATTGGGGAAATTAAATATTTTGCTGTGCTAAATACAATATGCTGTGCATCTGCAAAGCATTATGTATACGACTATATGGAGAACTGTTTTCATGGCGACCTTACATGCAAATAATTATCAATTATGTTCCTGTGTAAATTGCCAAATAATGAAAAATCGCCATTGGTGGAAAGATATCTAAGCTCTTCCATAGGTTGTAGCAAAGAAAACATATGAAGCACTTTTTCCCCCCCTAAACTTAATAAGAAATGATTATTAACTATACACATACGTAAATTGCCAAAATATTAAAAAACCACCATGGGTAGCTAACATCAAGGTGTTTCCCAAATTTTACGTATTTAAATCTATTGTGAAATTTAAATTTTTATGTTCCAAGGAACAGGTACATTACCTAGCTGCAGCTTTCAATGGCTTGATGTGATTTGTAATTTTCACATCAAATTCAGGGTTGGTTTTTTATGTCTAAAACTGATTTTTGACATGACATGTCATAAACTATCAAAAAATAACTGTCTAAAACGTAATATTTTTATTTTATGGTCATGAATAATAATTTAAAGTAGTAAACTACAAAATTAAACTTAATATATTATATTTTACAATTAATGTAATTACATTAAAACTACATATCACCCTTCTTATTACTTGTCATGTTAGAAATAAATATTGGAAAAGGTGGAAAGTATTTCCCAATATCCAGTTTAATTGATAAACATGCTCCTTGCATGTGATGTACACTGCTCTAAGAAAGGGTATAACTTCATTACAGTGTAATATAGATGGCTTCTTATTGAACATTTTCCAATGGTTTAAAATGTCTGCAGCAAGAAGGGAAGACTTTTATGAACTAAAACTGTCTGCATTAGCTGAAAATTCAGCGAATCATTTCTTCCAGCGACATGTAGAAAATAGATGGCTGACTATAGGACCTGTTTGTGAACAGGTTATTGAGCAATATGATGCTCTGAAGGAGTATTTACTTAATTTTTTGCCAAAGCAAAACGTAACGGGTAAGAAATACATTAAAATTTCTAATTTTCTGAAAGACCCAGAAACTTTGGTATTTAAATTTTGTAATTTTTTTTTTTTTTTTTTTTTTTTTTTTTTTTCCATCTCCTATTTAACATTGTTTCAGAAAGAGACTCCATTAATACATATTCTTTTATTAAACAAAACGAACTCTTAAGGCTTGTGTTACACAAATTTCTTAAACATGATGTTGTTGGTAAAAAGGAAGGTCCTCTGCTGTCTAACGTTAATTGCAATGATGCAAACAACTGGTTGCCTTTAAAAAAGATTGATATTGGGTCTGCTGCAGGAAGATTATTATATTATCCAGATCTTTCTTGACTGTAGGCATGCGAATATTTACAAAAAAAAAAAAAAAAAAAATACCGCTTTCAAACACTTTGCTAAAAGATATGAAATATATTTCACCGGATTTAGATTCCTCAAATTCTAAGGAAGCTATTAGTCGCATTGCAGGTGTTATGATAAAAGTGTGTACAACACACACATTTTGTGATTCTGTAAAAAATGAACATGCAAAAGAAAAAGCTTCTTATGAACAAAGTAATGATATTTGCATGTTTTGGACAGAAATTTCTAAAAAAAAAAAAAAAAAAGTTACTGGGTGCTCAGAAGTACCCAACTTTAACAAAATTAATAAAAGCATGCTTGACCCTCTCCCATGGGAATTAAATTTCAGAACGTGGATTTTTAATCAATAACAACATTGTTACTGCTGAAATTTGTTCGATCTCAGAGATTGGAATAAAATCTTTAAGAATTCGCAAAGATTATTTAAAGAATCAGGAATGTGTGACTACAGTGCAGATCACTAAAAGTATGATACATCACATGAAAAAAAGCTCGATCAGAAGATGTATCATACTTAGAGCAAGTAAAAAAATGAAAAAAAAAAATTGCAGCTTTAAAACAGAAATCTGAAGAAGAAAATGCAATTTTAAAGAGAAATAAGGAAGAAGAGCTAAATAAAAAGCTATTACAACTCTCCAATGAAGAGAATGAATTAATTAAAAAACAAGAAGAATCACATTGTTTATTAGGTGATGCTAATAAAAAGTTAAAAAAAGCTCTGAAAGAAAATGTTTTAAATTCAGTGAGTGTTGTACAAATGATGACCGATAAAGCAAATGCCAACTTAAAGGAAACTGATGCAAAACTGTCTTCAATCAAAAATGAAATTTCTGAGATTTGTAAAAAAATAAATTCTAAATAGTGATTTAATTTCTGAAAATAATTGTAGTGTGGATTTACATCTAAATGTTTAAAAATAAGTTATAAAAGTAGTGCTATTACCTGCATCTTCATGTTTTATTGCAAGAAGTACTGCATTAAAATTGTTTATGTAAATGAAAAAAAATTCATGTGTTATTTAAATTCCCCCAGATAAGGTTTATTTGGTACTTACGTATTATATCGCCAGTCTGCTAAAAAGAATGATTTCTCTCCAAAAAAGTGTCCGATGTTATTATGCATCAATTGCTTCTGCTTTTGTGCATGTGATAATATTATGTGTGAAAGTATCATTTGTATTAGCTCACGAGTTCTTGGCAACTTGTATGCTATTTTTGAGCAGAAATATTTTATGATAACCTAACCTTGGTACAGTCATCTTGGTGAAAATTATTTTGGTGGCGATGACTGCCGGTATGATAAGTAAGTACTGTTTATTTTTCCACATTAGCATTTTCTTTGAATAATTTAAATATACTTTGTGGTTTTAAAAAACCCTGATGCAGTTTTTAATATCCAGCCAGCGGAACATACCATAACCCCCCCCCCCCCCCCCCCAAAAAAAAAAAAAAAAAAAAAAAAAAATCAAAATCCCATATTAATCCTAATTATACGGTCTGTAACTTTGCTAACATCCTGATGGTTGGCTTGCGACTTCGCTAACATCTTAAAATTTGGCCCGCAACTTTTCAAAGGTTGTTGCCCATACCTGCTTTAAAGCATGCACTGTACATTGAAAATGAAGAAAAAACTCATTTCAGATCAGCATATTGCTTTTAAGTAAAAAAGCAATGATACTGCAATAAAAAGTGTAATTTTTATATCGTGTTTACATGAATTGACACCGAAGAATATTTTCTTTTCAATATTTACTAGAAATGTCCTGAAATTTCCAGGAATGTGTGTCGTGAAATTTTATTGGTAGGCTGTAATAACCCTGCAGTCTGTGAACTCATTACTTATTTGCATTTCCTAATCTTCCTCAGTAATGAACACCCATTAGTCTGAACACTTTTAGTTGACTCTATGAGTGTTCAGAATAGAGAGTCTGCTGCATGATGTATGAATTTTATAGTAGTTGTAGTGAAGATTAAGGAATTTAAAAATTTTTAATGAAACTTATATAATGTGTATTCTTGCAAAGAATGCACAGCTGTGAAATGTATTTTTTTGCATAGCCCAATTAATATTTTTTCTTTGGGGGCAGTGCAAACATGATACTTTCCTGCAGTTTTGTTTATTACTAAGGGCCAAGGCCCCCAGACTCGCTATGCTCGCTTTTCGTATGAGGCATATGGCCCCTAATAAGGCTTATTTGTAAAAAAGACATAATTTCAACAGACAAAACCCGAAGATTGGGTCAGATAGAATGCTACTGAGCTACACATTGCTTGGTTCTTGCATGTTCATTGGTACATAAAAATTTAAACTTCACACTACAGTAGACCCCGTCCATAGCACGGTAGATATTTTGTTATAGGAATCCGTGTTGTACGGGTCCTGAGCTATACTCCACCTGGAGTGCGGACTCTGCATATAATTGCTGGAAAACTTATTTGCTGTGCTCAGAACACAATGATAATTAATGATGCTAATCAGAAGTTATATTAATTAGGAGCTGAAGCGTAATAAAATCAGAACATCTGTTTCAGCTGTATTTTTAATAATGTAAAACCTGTTGGACACCTTGCGAATTTGCTATCCATGGCAATTTTTCATTATTTGGCAACTTGTGTATATGTATAGTTAATAATTAGCTCTAAGAAAACTGTTCTTCATATGTTTTCTTTGATAAAAACTACGGGACAGCTAGGATAGCTTGTCACCCATGGCGACTTTTCATTATTTGCCGATTTACACATGCTTACAACTTATGATTACTCCTCATGTAAGGTTCCCACAAAACTGTTATCCATATTTTCATATACATAATCCTTTGCAGATTGGCGTATTTAGCACCACGAATTATATCATCTCGCCACGCTGGCAAATATCCAAAGTGTACTGTAACTGCTATAATTGCATAGTTATTTTTCATTTTCAAGATACTGGATTCTAACATTCTGGAATTCGAAGTTAAGATTCACCCTGCTTTGGAAGATACCATTTTGACGGATCTTTCCTAATGCCAAGATGGCGCTTTTAAAATCAGTTACAATTAGTTATTCTGTTTTGGAAAAATGAATAGTCGCTAATTCTAAACTCCTGTTGTCTAAGCGAACTTTGAACTATTTGAAAATTGCCAACTTTGTGTAACGCACTTTGAGTTATTTATTTCATATACTTTTTAATTTGGCGTAAAATGGGTGTAATTCTATTTCATGTTTGTCAATTTCTCGAGATTCTACATACTTGTAATTGCTTTGTTGCAAAGGAATGAATGATTTTATGCCAAATCTCGCAACCATTATCAGGCATGAAAGAGTTCCGCTTTTAAGCGGAAATCCGCTTTTTTTCAATGTCTTTGAGGCTGTTTCTGAGATCGATGCAAAACCGTCGAGAAATCGCGACCAAAAAATGTGGGAGGGGGGGGAGCGGAACAAACGAATGCCATTTTTTCTCCTTCACAGTAAACAGAGATGCGTTCCTAAGCCTACACATCATATCTATCACCCTAAATTATTGGTGCAGCGGAATGGAGAAAGGCGTAACTTGTGCCAATCAGCCGAATGACGATCGCGCAGGTTGAAAGTAGGTCACGCCTTACTGTTGAAATCGCACGGGGGAAATTGCCGAACTTGAATTACGGGATGACTGATAACGGCTGTTATGTGAACAACTTCTACTGCTACTTTTATTTGTCGTGTGTTTGTTTGGAATTGTACCGCACGCTCTGAAACGCATGTGGGAAATTGCGTTCTTCGTTCATCAGTTTGTGAAGATGATCTTTTGTTAGTTAACCAAGATAACATTATAAATATGGATATTAATTTAAACATTGAGCATAAAGCTTGCTCAGTAGATGCGAGCGAAAAAAATAAATTTAAATTCGAGTGGTTGAATAAATCAAAGGCAAAAGTTATGGATCATGAAGAAGAAATAGAAATAAAAGTAGTGGATATATATATATATGTGATATAGATTTAGTAATAATTAGAGGTTATTTTATGAGAATTTAATGACATTACGTTTTACGACTCAATGTAAAAGTGTAGCAGTTAATGTTTCGTTGATGTATTAAATTAGTAACGTGTCTTCTGACCTTGACATACCCTCCAACTGCTACGGATTATCCGTAGTTTATACGGATAAGTAGCATCAACTACGGAGCTACGGATGGTATGAAAAAACTATGGAATTGAGCAAATGTTTACTTTTTTTTAGGGCATTATGCCTGAACGGAGGTGAGGTTTGCAACCCTAGCTGCTTTGTTGTGAGTCAACACTCCTGTGTGTCGGCGCCGATCGTGAAAGAAGGGAACTCTGTAGGGGCTGAGCAAAAAGCAATCAGCTGCCCTTCAGACAAATGCTCTGCAAGTTTACTTTAATCTGAATGTTAGCATGTGTATCATCATAAAATCACACAGACCAGTGTATAAAGAAACAAGTTAATTTATTAGAGC